>JAOANR010000005.1:39363333-39654258 GCA_030278955.1 Hygrophila difformis | reverse complement strand
AATTCTGAATTCTTCAATACAGGAAGTGGTTTTATTTAAATTCATAATGTTTTATGCTTCCTGAATTGTAGATGCTTATGTTTATGAATTTACAAGTGTTGGATTGATGATTATATTGCAGGATAATTAACATACATCGAAAGATAGTTAATTGTTCTAGGATTTTAGTACCTGTATAGGGAATGAATTCTCAATTTTGATTTGATCCATATGTTGGAATTTACATCGGGAGATGAAATTCTAGAATTATCATTGATTGAATAATCTGAAGTCGGAAGATAAGGATGATTTAATTAGTGAAAATATTTCAGAACATTAGTTGATTATTTATGGTTGGAAATTCTGTGCAATTTGTCTGAATTGTATGTTGTATTTAAATCATGCATTCTTTAAGTATGTTGTCAATTAATTTACAATAAGAAACCACAATAAATTCGGGAGATGCATTGTGGGATTGTAAAGTTAATTCACAACAGAATTTATCAATATTTAAGCAGGATAAGCAATCCAAAAACATAAATTCACTATTATATTAGCTTAGAATTATATTAATCATTATTATAGTTAGATTCCCGGTCTACTCGACCATATCTCTTATTATTTTTGTCTTCTTAGCTAGAACATAAACTTATTTTAATACATATGGCCAATGCATGAATTAATATGCTTTTAGCTCCCTGTGGATTCGACCCGGCAATAGCCGGTATATTATTTGCAATAATGTGGTTTGTGTTTGATTCAAAGATACAAATTCTACGCGATCAGCAGGTTCCTCCCCAAGCTGAGACTATATGTAGTGATGCACCGACTGAAGAAGGTCCCACTGGGAACGAGCTAAGCATAGACGTCATTGGCGAAGATTTCACACATGTGTTCACAACTCAAACATTATATAAGACTAGAGATGATGCAGTGTAATGGGTTCAGAATACAGGGTAGGAACATCATATGGTAGTGACTATCAAGAGATCGGATATGGGTGGGGGAACTAGGGTGGGGCGTATATACCTTGCGTGTGAACGTTGCGGGGAGTACAAACAGTCGAAGAAAAAACGGGATAAGTGTGTTGTAGTTGGAAAAGGTAGTGATGGATGTGATGGCGAGAGCGTGAAGGGTGTTCGTAGAAGGGAAGGGGAAAAAAAGAAATGCGGGTGTCCATTTTTGATAAAGAAAACACAAGTGCACATCGGGGGACCATGGAAAGTGGATATCTTGAAAGCTATCCACAACCACCCTCTTGCGAAATATTTTGATGGGCATGCTTTTGTGCAGCGGTTGACAAAACCGGAGGAAGAGTTGGTGGTGGACCTATCGTTGCAACATGTGAGAGCGAAGGTGGTACTAAAGGAATTGAAGGCAAAGTTCCCCAATAACGTGTCATCTGTGAAGACAATCTACAATGCGCGGCAGAAACATAGATTGAACGAGAGAGCAGGAGAGCTCAGCTGCAATATTTATTGGGAAAGTTGGATGAGCACAAGTATCATTGCCATCACCACAGAGACGAAGCCACAAGTGAAGTGAGAGATTTATTCTTTGCCCATCACCACAGAGACGAAGCCACAAGTGAAGTGAGAGATTTATTATTTTGCTTTTTAAATGTTGTTTGCATTTGGTTCTGCAGATTTATCTCTTGGATATCCATATATTCTACACTGTTATATCTGCTGTATGGGGTTTCCTGCTGGGTGCCAGGGATCGCCTCGGAGAGGTAAAATATCTTATTTTTGTGCTGCAATTATTTAATCCCTTAGCAGTTATATTTTTTATACGTAACTGGAGTAGTTCGACTAATGTACAAATACCAATGCAATTCTGTATGGCACAACAGAAATCTTTGTCTATGGAAGGAAATAGTTATATCCTGTATACTCTGTCTACCCAATCTATATACAATGTAATCTGTACAACCCTTCAAGCTAAAACATAGATATTCATGCCTTTGACAAATATAACTAATTTGATTTGCAAAAACTATGATGACCATCTTGGTGAGTATATCACCTAGTTGCTTTGTAGTTTTTTTCATGTGTTCTGAAACTGTCAGCCTTTGCACGTTCTCTCGATCTATGTGACAATCAATCAAAATATGTTTGGCTTGTTCGTGAAACATCAGATTCAAAGCTATGTGAAGGGCCACTTTACACAATAATCTAGTTGGGATAGACACTTGAAAACCATTCTCCAAACTAAGTTGGTAACTCCCCATCACTTTGCCACTTGATTGTGCCATCTCTTAATATTCTGACCTAGTGCTTCATTTGGATGCTGCTTCACTACAAACTGGGTTTCCTCCTACCAAGACATAGTACCTTGTAGTGGATCTTTGATAAGTCATAAGAAAAAGTTAGATTCAGTGTCTGGTTGTGCCAATGTCTTTTTTGTAGTATCCCTTATGAGGAGAAACCTCTACGCATGTCAAGATTTGTTCTAAAGATTTTCCAATTATCAACTGTAGGAGTGCCCATGAATGAACTCGAGATATTGACATAGACATGAGATGTATGTATGATGGTGCTCTTTTTGGGCTGGAGAGTATCTATAAATATGCATTTCAGTGCTCATGGAGATACCTTATCCCATTTCGGTGTACTTTCATGACTGATGCATGTATATCCAAAGACCTCAACAGATTAAGAGTACAAACAATTAGTGGGAGAAGGACCCTGATGAGAAAGTTTGTTTTAAACAACTAGGGGCATGCGATTAAGAAGATAGTGTGAAATGTAAAGTCAAGCAGTGTCCATAAGGTGACTTTTGTTTTCAACCATCCCATTTTGTACAGGTTTGTATGCATAGGATGATTGATGGTGATACCATGGAATGATACTAATTGAGTTATGGAAGCTGAAAAATATTTTGGGGTGTTGCCGCTAACTAGTACCTTAATAAGCATAAAGTACCGGGGGGTGGGGTGTTTGGTTTTGAAGGTATGTGAGTGAATTTAAATCCATAAGATTAATTTGTAATTTCAAATTTTTTCTTTGACTAATAGATTGGTTTGTCAACTAAATGAACCAATAAAATTAATTAAAATATTTTAAAATTTCACATTAGATTCAAATCTATTGTGAAAGCCAAACTCTTATAAAACATCCCTAGGTTTAGTTTCAGCATATAAGGTCTCAAAAATAAAGAACAATTCAAAACAAGTTTTTGTTAAATAAAATTATGTTATCTTGAAGTGATTGCAATGAAAATAACAACATAGCGAAGTTCAAAGACATACAGTGTATATGACTTGCCACCAAATGTTGGAATAAACTATCGCAATTATTAACTTGCTTGGGAAAGCTTGAGGTTGTGGGACACTAGCCTGTTTAGCTTTTGTTCCAAAATGTTACAGAAAAATGGGAGAAACAAAAGTAAGACGAGTGTTTGGCTCCTGCAACATCACCCTTGGGAATATGGAAATTGTTTCTTAAGTGAAGGTGAATATGAAGTCAAATTGGCAATGAAGTTCTCACTGGCTAAGAATTTCAGGACATGAAATTGGTTTAGATTGGTCTGATGTCCCGAACGTAGAGATGGCCTGTTTGTTGCCCTTTACGATAATTCGCTTCAGTCATTAATGGACCTAATTAAACAAGATGGTCTAATGAAGGTGTTAATGTGCTAAAACAAAAGTCAAATGGAAGGGAAATTATTGAGTGAAATGGTTTTAGAGTATTTCTCCACTCGCAACTCAGTCTAACTATTATTGCAGAGTCAAAGATGACAATGGTTTTGAAACCTGTAATGGGTCTGTAACACCACTACCAGTAACCCATTTTGCTGAAAAATACAGGAAGCACCTGTTTTGATTACCTGACTCAGAAATCCTGGGCTTCGCTGAGAGGAACCCATCAAAGTAGCCTTGAAGAATATATCAGTCAAATTGATTTGAGACTTAGGAGAAATGAAAGTATGTTGACAGATAGAATCATCTGCCCAAACACCTAAGTTAAAGAACTCTGAATTAGAAAATATTGGCTGGAAATGTGTCGGCAGTGGCGATGATGGTGTTCCTACAGTGGTGGCGCCACAAAGGCGAGTACAAACTGCAAGGTTGATGTGTGTGTTGTTGCATAGCTTTCCAGTTTCATGGGGTTGTGGTGGCAAGCCCCTAAACATATCAGACCCTTTTTTCAACAGTACTAATGAACCCTAACCCACCATCTTTCGTGCTCTAATACCATGTAAATAGAGTAATTCATCTATCTTATTCACATATGAACGAATACAATATATAGGAGTACATAGGCTTTATGTGTAGAAGACACTATGTACAGTTTGTCTCCACAATGTAACAAATCCTATAAGGTAATATCTATGCCGAACAAAATTTGATGTTGCGGAGAATATCTTTGTGCTTTTGACTGTGTCTTTGCCTTATTCTGTGATGAGAATGGATTAGTTGCGGTTGATTACATTTTTTTTTTTTTTTTTTTTTTACCTCAGATTAGGTCACTAGACGCTGTTCACCAACTATTTGAGAAGTTTCCCTCTGCATTTATGGATACTCTACATGTTCCACTACCTATCAGGTTCTTTCTTCAGCTTTATTATTCTCACCAGCATAGCAGAAATTAAAAAGAATATTCAAAGGAATGCTTTTTATATATATTAACTGGGATTTCTTTTACAGGGATTCTGTGGAGTCATCTGGTCAGGTTGGTTAAACTTGTGGAAAAAATGGCTTTTTATTTTTTAATCTGATATATTTTTGTACTTAGATTAGTTAACTACATGTCTAATTTCTCGCAAAAGTGGAAATATTCCTGACTGAACACAAGGAAGAAACTTAGAAAAACACCATGAAATGCTATTTTCATCATCATTAATTGTTTTGGTATATTGATGAGTGGATTAATTTAATACATTCCTTTTCAGGAAAGAATAAGAATGGTGTGAAAACCTTACATCTCTAATTTGTTCAAAATTATATTGCATGGAAAATGGTGTTTTTGTCCTACATTGAAAGTGATGAAACACATGCAAACTTTTCACATTTCTATGGTAATAGGTGTATTTATTTGTTGGGAATCATTTATAGGTGAAAATTGATAAATATAAAGAATATTAGTTACTAATTCCAAGGTTGTCATTGTGCCCTCTGGTGGCACGGTGCTTGTGGACGGCCGACGTTCTAGCCATGAGATAATACGATACGTAAAAATATATTTAACATTATAAATTTTCTATTATACTCCATTCGTCCTATTTAACTTGTCTTGTTTGACTTTTGCACACAATCCAATACACTTTTTCATCCGTTAATATCTCAAAATATGTACGACAAAAAAATGTGAAATATATATTCTAAAACTACATGATTATACGATTCTAATAAGATTTAACTCGACTATTTTTGTCAAATATATACTTGCAATAAAATCGAGTCAAAGTAGAACAATGAACAGTGTCAAAAAGTCAAACAGGACACGTTAACTGGGAGCTTGGGATAGCGGGAGTATTATATACTACCTCCGTCTCGTTATGTTTTTTACATTTGGTAATTTGGTACTATTTACTCAGATTTTTACTTAAAGTTTTATCATAGTTATACAAGTTAAAATATAGCCAAGTGGGATCTTGTTAGATTCTCATGGTCGTGTAGTTTTTGAATATCTAATTTGAGTTATTAATGGTTTAAAATGTGCATTGAACTGCGTGATATGTGTGTCCATCAAAAACATTTCAAAAATACTATGGGATAGAGGATACTTAAAAACATTGCCCAAATCCTGGTCATAATCAAATACTCCCTCTGTCCCGTTAATACCGTCCCAAAACGTTTGGGCACGATATTTTAGGTATAATGGGTTATTGTGTTAAAGTGGAGTAATTAGTTGGTGTGATGTTTATTTGAGTTGAGAAAAAGTGAAGTAATTAATTGATGTGATGTTTTAAATGATGTTTATAAAGTAAAAACTTTCTAAAAATAGAAATGTGACAATTGTAGTGGGACGGACCAAAAAGGAAAGTGGGACGGTGGGAGTACTTTTTATTTGGCTAGTGTGAATATGTGTTTTAAAAGTTATTTTTAGGTTGTTTTGGGAGAAAAATGTGTATGTGAGGGAAAAAATTGAACTGTAAAAGTAAATATTTGGTTTAATTATTTATGCATGTCTAAAATTAATTTTCCAATTTTGAATTATTTGTCTACATTCACCTTTCACGCATGCCAAATGCCATCAGTTGTGCCATTTTATTGGTCTATTAGTAAACAACCAAAACCTTCAGTTGCCGTATTACCTTTGGCTTCGATTCTTTTTCTATTCATCATCGCTTGCGTGAGATAGTTAATTGGCCTTAGACATGAGTTGCATGGGCTCTACCACTAACACCTTTCATCACAGAGTCCTAATCTTCTTGTGTGCTCCATTACCACTTCTCCAGATTTCGTCATTAGCGTTTTGGCCACCCTACCCTAGTATGTCTAAGCTATAAAACCTTGTTCCCACTTCATCTTACTTGTTGTCTTTTATTTGTGAGTTGTTAAGTTGATGTATAAGCTATATGATTTTCATTATTAACATCTTGAGCTTTTTGGCATGGGCTCCAACCATCTCTCTGGCCAATGGCTTCGCATAAAAAAAAAAAAAGAAGAGCTTTCAGAAGAGTTGATCACTTACATTGTATTAGAGCTTGGGGCTTGTGTTCGAGTCCCAGCCTCTATGTCTTGTATATGTACTTTGTATTTCCATCTTGTATAAAGCCGAAAAAGTTGCGGGTAGAAATATATGTACTTCCTCCGTTCCTATATAAATGCACATTTTGGAATTTGACACTGTTCATTGAGTAACTTAGATTCGACTTTTTAATACAATTATATAAAGTAAAATATAGTCAAGTGGGATCTTGTTGGATCCGTGAAATTGTATAGATTTAGAATATCATATTTTTCATAATTTTTACTTGTATGTAATTTGAGTTATTAAGGATTAAAATTGTGTATTGGATTGCGTGCGTGGGTCCGTAGATTTAAAAAGGAACGGAGGAAGTATATTATATGTATGTATGTATGTAGTGAAAAGTGTGTAAAAGTTTGTGATACATCGAAACATGGCTTTTGTGTTTATCGAGAAAATTGTTTACACCTGAATCTTGTCTATAAGGTGAATTAGAAATGCAAACTAATTTATACTTCCCCTATTTTATTTTTTTTAAATAGTCACTTTTCCTTTGGCATGTTTTTTTAATATATTTCTCTTTCATCCAACTTTTCCCTACAGACTCCACTCTCTCTTACTTTCCCACCCACTTTATTTACCAAATATAGAAATGGGGCATTTAAATTAAAAAAACAGAGGGAGTATGACTGTATTGCTGGTTGATGTGAAATGAAGTTTCCTTTTTCTGCCTTCTATCATTTAAGGTAGCCTTTACCAGTTGAGGTACCTTTTCTGAAATTTTGTCGTGTGTAACTGAAGGGAATGACAAAGCACAAAATTGATGCTGCGCGGTTTGCTCCATTTTGGAATGAAATCATAAAGAATCTAAGGGAGGAGGATTATATCAATGATTTGTGAGTTTTATAGCTCTGCTTGTTGTGTCACTGAAATTTCCACTTGCTTTAGGTCCCTTGAAGCGCATAATAAATGTACATTTATCTTTTCTACTTTTAGGGAAATGGATTTGCTTCAAATGCCTAAAAATACGGGGAGTCTCCACCTTGTCCAGTGGCCGCTTTTTCTTCTAGTTAGCAAGGTCTTTCCAGTGTCCTTGATCTTCTTTTATGCCTTTTGTCATTGATCTGACATCTGAATACGTTTGTTTATGTTCTGTGCCAAATAATGTAGATATTCCTTGCAAAAGATATTGCGATTGAGAATAGAGAGAAACAGGTAGAGCTTTGGGACAAAATTTCGAAAGATGATTACATGAAATATGCTGTTCAGGAATGCTTTTATAGCGTCAAATATATCCTTCTGGCTATTTTTGATGACAGTGGAAATAGTGAAGGAAAGAAATGGTAAGCACTTTATTTTTTCAGATTCTACTGCAGTTGATTTGAGACATCTTGATCTGATCATTGTAATGCTTCTTGAAAATTTGCTAGGGTTGAAAGAATATATGATGATATCGACAGAAGCATACAGGAGAAGAATATTCATGTGGACTTGAATCTGGCTAAACTGCCACTTGTTATTTTGAAAATTAAGGGACTTCTGGGAATTCTGGTTCGTTGGATATTTGACATTAATATTCTATTTTGTCAAATTTGAACTAATTCAGACACAACTGATGGATGGTTGGATTCCGTTTATTGTATATGCATGCGTTGTAGGGTTTTACACTGGTTTAATTTTGGTTTGTGTGTCTAAAGTATGCCTTTGAGCTTCATTATGTTTTGTGTTTTTATTGATGATTTCCATGTAGTACTCCTGTTTAATCGCTTTTTATTTCTTGAAAGAAAATTCTGGTAGTGCTCTCACCAAGTTAGTCAGCAGTAAACTGCATCTCTTTATTGCGTTTGCAGGATAAGTTAGACATGGTATTTTGTTATTTCAATTTTCTGTAGTTTGTTGTGGAATTTGTGCTGTCTTTAGATCACAATAGCTCTCTCCTCTCAGGGTTTCAGAGGATATTATTGGATTGTTCCTTCTTCCCAGTTTAATGGCTATTTTTTCTTTCAGAAAAAGGATCATACACCTGAACTTGAAGCTAGTGCTGTTAAAGCTTTATTGGATCTGTATGATGTTCTGAAAATTGATGTCCTAGCTATGAATAAGAGGTTGGTGTGAATGGTTGGTATTTTCTTTTTCCCTTGTCAAACATCTACACTGACTCCATCCTATCATGTGCAGGGATAATTATGAGATATGGAATATGCTGTCAAAAGCAAGGAATGATGGCCTCCTGTTTCAAAACTTGAAATGGCCTAGAGATGAAGAATTAGTATGCTTGACACATTTTGCATATCCTTTTTATATTTATGTCAGCGAATTGTCTATGTGAGAGAAGACTTAACTATTTATGCATATGCAGAAAACACAAATAAATAGATTGCATTCTCTTCTCACCATCCAAGATTCTGCTGCAAGTATACCCAAGAATCTTGAGGCTAGAAGGCGACTCGAGTTTTTCACTAATTCTCTTTTTATGGAGATGCCGGTTGCTAAGCCTGTTCGAGAGATGCTATCTTTTAGGTTGGTGCTTCGTCTTGAATTTAATGGTTTTTGGCCATTAGCTTGTGTTGAGTATGCTTGTAACCGTGATCTTATGCAGTGTCTTCACCCCCTATTACTCGGAGACTGTGCTTTACAGCATGCCCGATCTTCTTAAGAGAAATGAGGATGGCATTTCAACTTTGTTTTACCTTCAAAAGATATACCCAGGTACTTGTTATATATACAATGATTTAGCAGTTCAGCCCTTTTCATCTCAGAGGTTATTTTACTTTTTCCCTGTGTCCGGTCAATTTTGCCAGCAATTTCTTTTCTTAAATAACATTTTGTTTCACAAACATGACATGATTTCTTGTGTGTCCTAAATTTAAATCGTGCTTTCTTTTTTGATGTTTCCTTTTGCTAATGATGGTGATGTCGTGGACCTTTTCTTTTGCATATTTCTCATTCAAGAACAGAGATTCTTCATGATATTACCTTGATATGATTGATTTTGCCTCTAAAGTTTTCTGGATTTTGTTCTCTTTTTTTTTTTTTTTTCTTTTTCTTTTTTCTGACTGATTTATTTGTTGCCAAGTTTTTGGCACTTTGTAGAATTTTATACTCCTTAGAGCAGCACTGCACTGATTTCATTTATTGATGATATATTGTGTCCTGCGTTGTAGATGAATGGAAAAATTTCCTTTCTCGGATTGGACGTGATGAGAACACATCTGAATTGGATCTGAGTGATAATCCTAATCATATTCTTGAACTACGCTTTTGGGCTTCTTATCGAGGACAAACATTGGCAAGAACAGGTGAGCGTTATCAAGTTCTAATAAATAATACTCCCTCCGTCCCAGCCAAATGTTACACTTCTTTTGCGCATGGAATCCCATACACTTTAAAATGTGTAGAAGTATATTCTAAAACTATGCAGTTAGACAAATCTAACAAGACCCAATTTGAATATATATTTTTATTATATACTTGAAATAAAATTGAGTCAAAGATAAACAATGGATAGTGTCAAAATCAACTGTAACACTTTGGCTTGGCGGACGAATTAAATTTTTTTTTTATTTATTTTATTTCAGCATAATTCCACATTTTCCTTCATTTTTGCTGTTTGGTTATTATTAAATTCCAATTGTTTTGTACAGCCATGCGCCTATGGTTATATGGCTTTATAATGTGAGAATAAATGATTTGAACATTTAAGGGCCAAATTCGCTAAAGTTGATGTATGATACCTTATTAAATAATTATCCTACCTAAAAGCTGAAGCACATAATGATACACTTTTTTATATGCTATTTTCAATTCCTCCCCAAAAGCACCTGTACGTGCATACATATTTGAAACTCTCTTTAGAAATGGGTGATGTTGGCAAATATAAAATGACTGTAAACTTATATATTGATGCCTTCATAGTTCTCAACGGGACATTCCATGCCGTGTGACGTGTGTGCCACTTGGTTCTTAATTCCACAGAAAATCTACTAGTGCTATTTTATCCTACGTTCTTTTTACTTTATTACTGCACTCTTCTTATAATATCCATTTTAGAAATTGTTAGAGTGCTACATGTGCCATTATTCTAGATAAAAGTTTACTATTTTCATCCTTCATTTTATATGTAATAAGCTTTCTTTTTCTTTCATTTTTCTTTTGTGTCATCTCCAATTTTAGGTAGCTCAGTTTTTTTTTTTTTTTGGTAATTCATCGATAACAGTAATAATCAATAATAGGTAGTTGTATTTGTTTTTGACATATGACCTACTTTCCAGAAGTATACTCAGCTTCTGTATGGGTTTCACTCTACTTTTATGAGGGGGATGGGGTGGGGTGAGGGCACTGGCACCTGGAGGTGGGGCATATCAGTAGCTGCTCCTAGTCACAATATATTGGTTTTGAAAATTTTTCCCCCTTTGTTCTCCAAGTTCCATCTTCGAATCCATACTAACTTATTGTGTTACACCAAGCAGTTCGAGGGATGATGTACTACAGGAAAGCTCTGATGCTTCAAGCTTATCTTGAACGAATGTCAGCTGGAGGTTTGCATTTCAGATGACGAGTATGTCTATTGATATGTTTTTGTGTCTGGCTCTGATAAGTCATTGGTAATTTCAGATGTGGAAGTGGGTGTGAATAGAAATGAATCAGCTGATGTTCAAGGTTTTGAGTTGTCTCCAGAAGCAAGAGCTCAAGCAGATCTAAAGTTCACATATGTTGTTACATGTCAGATATATGGAAAGCAGAAAGAAGAGTGCAAACCCGAAGCTGCGGATATTGCTTTGTTAATGCAAAGGTTTGACAATTCCATTAAGTTGGGTGTGTCAAATTGAATGCCATGCTCACCTTTATGGCTTTATCTATATCAAAACTTATAATTTAAAAAAAAAAAAATTGAATAAGGAAATTACTGGCTCAACTATACCTAGTTACAATAAATGTGAACTGTTGCTTTGGTAATAAAGGTTTGATTAATAGTCACCTGACATGTTGTAAACTTAGGAAATTTTGGAACATTTCTGACATTGAACTAATAATTTGAAGCAAAATTTCTCCTTGATATATTATATTTGTGTATGATTAGGAAATATAAATAAATCACAGTATTGACCAACATTGTACAGCCTAGCTTTACTTAAGTCACAGCATTGATTCTAATATTTGCATGAATACAAATCCTAGTGTCCTTCTACAGTCATGCAGAAGAAATGCCAAAAGCCGACTTGTCTGACATTATGAGATTTTTTTTCTTTTGGATGTTGGTTTCTATCGTTGATAAATTTCTTCTTGTAACCCTATTATATTTACTTCTTACCAACAGAAATGAAGCTCTTAGAGTTGCTTTCATTGATGTGGTCGAAACTATGAAAGATGGAAAAGTGCAGACAGAATACTTCTCAAAACTTGTGAAGGCTGATATTAATGGAAAAGACAAGGTTTGTATTTCTTTTTTCAGGTCGGTGAAGGCAAATTTTTTTGTTAAATTCCTCTTCATATGAGGTAGGCATGGATCATTGCTATACATTTTATTTAACTTGATCAAACTTGTGTGTCAACATTTTTTAGAAGGATGGGGTTGGTTTCTGGTTTCCAATTTGTTTGTTCTTTTGTTATCAAGGAAAGATTGGTGTGCATGTATGTTATTTGTGGACCACTTTTGATGTATAGCATCTGTGGGAATAACCTTAACTAGTTCTGCAGAAAGAATTAGGTGTTTGTTTTACTGTGCCGTGCCAAATCTTCCATTAGAGATGAATTGTAATTTTTTCCTTTCACTATTGTCACACATTTGAAAGAACTTAACTGTTGATTAGAATTGGTTGTTCACTCTCTGCATAATTTAAATTTTTGTCTTGTCTAATGCCTTAAACAAAGCTAATTTGTAAATTTTTATTCTATTATACTCCTATTTACGATAAATATATGCATCTCCATTTTATCTGACCTTTTCTCTGTTGTTGAACCCATTCAGTACTCTGTGGTTATTCATTTCTGTTGTATATAGATGCTCATTGAATAAATATGTGCCCTTTACTGGTTTATTTATTTCCTAATTTCTCACATTTGGAGAAATGATTCATATATGCTGTCTTTGTGTAACTCATTCTAAGGTCACAGTTCTTTTTTTGTATAACTTAATGAATGCAGGAAATTTATTCCATTAAACTACCAGGAAACCCAAAACTTGGAGAAGGGAAACCTGAGAATCAGAATCATGCCATTGTGTTTACGCGCGGTAATGCTGTGCAGACAATTGACATGAACCAGGTTTGCCTTCTTTGGCCCATTTTCAAGTTTCCATCATCCTCTTATATTTTGTTATCATGTCACATAAAGAAACTATATTAATTTTACTGTGAACTGTTCATCCAGTGTAGTTCTATTGAATTTTCTTCAGCAGAGGTTAAATCCTTATTTTTGTGCTCTGTGTATTGAAATTGCTGCCATCTAAGTTTGTGGTTTTGGTGATGTGGCCTTCTCTCCTAGGAATAGTGTGTGAACATATTTATTTGCCATTGAGGCAGAGACTCGACAATTGCATGTGAAATGTGATTATGCAATCCAACTTTTGTTATCCTAGTGTTTGAAGGAGAGAGACAATTATGGATGGTGTCATGCTAATTTCATTTCTTCATGTGACGATGTTTGGCTTGCCGAAGTGGTTATCTATTTTGGTTTATGTGCATGCACAATTAACAGAGATTTCTGCTCAAGTCTTCTTTTCATTTGCCTCAGGATAATTATTTTGAGGAGGCACTCAAGATGAGAAATCTTCTTGAAGAGTTGCACCGTGATCATGGATTGCGCCCCCCTACAATACTTGGTGTCAGGGAACATGTATTTACTGGAAGGTGTTCTGAATCATGGGCAAATTTGCATTTTTTTTTTTCCAATTTTTGTCTCCATCCTTCATGAATTGTCTTAACTTCCTGCCTTCTTGATGTAGTGTCTCTTCACTGGCATCCTTCATGTCAAATCAAGAAACTAGTTTTGTCACGCTTGGCCAGCGTGTTCTGGCAAATCCTTTAAAGTGAGATAGACACACAAAACTATCGTTGTGCTTGTTAAATAAATTGTGATTATAAATGTCGCTATATTGATTATCATCAGGTGTCGTATGCATTATGGGCATCCAGATGTTTTTGATAGAGTTTTCCATATCACAAGGGGTGGAATCAGTAAGGCATCTCGTGTTATTAATATTAGTGAAGACATATATGCAGGTGTGCTATAAACTGATTTTTGTTTAGCTATTTTTAGATTTAATGATCTTTCTGTTATTAGTATCTTGATCTTTTACATAAAAGAAGATTTACTCCATTTTGCTATCTATTACTATCTTTGCGACACCGTTACATTATTTCGTAAGAAGTGGCAATTAGTTCTAAATAGTAAATTTCTGGCCATTGGAAGATTTAAATTTATAGGGCCCCATGAAACTTACCTTTTCAGCAATATCAAGGAGAGACACTATATTGAACTCAAGAAAGGCTTTCACTTTCTTAGTTGTTTAGGAGGAAAATCTGGTGTTAAGGTAATTTTTGTGTTGCAAACTTGCAGGTTTCAATACAACTTTACGCCAGGGAAATGTGACTCACCATGAGTACATTCAGGTATAGGTTAGCATCCTTAGAGCTTTGAATTCTATGGGATGGAACTGGCTTATTATTTGTTGTACAGGTTGGCAAGGGACGAGATGTTGGGCTCAATCAAATTGCACTTTTTGAGGGCAAAGTTGCTGGTGGAAATGGTGAACAAGTTCTTAGTAGGGATGTTTACAGGCTTGGACAGCTTTTTGATTTCTTCAGGATGCTCTCATTTTACTTCACAACAGTCGGATACTATTTCTGTACTATGGTTAGATATATCATCATTTTCTTTGAAATTCCTTCATTTGGTTTCTAATGATCTTTCCTGGACACCTTAGTGGCTTTAGTGATTGTTAAAGTGAAAGCCTGTTCTGAAGTGGATAGAGTCGATATCTAATGCTATTTTATCTTTATCTGAATTTTGTCATAACATAAGTTCTATAAAATGTTTGCAGTTGACGGTGCTGACTGTGTATGCATTTCTATACGGGAGAGTGTATTTGGTAAGTTCAGCCCTAGTACTTGGTTTTAAAGTGAAAATGAAAATGAATTCAATATTTCCCCCATTTTTTAATTGGGGAAAGGGGACATGAAAGAATTGCAGTCGGCCAAAGCATCATGAAGAAAACGAGAGGAAAGAGAAATTATATTGGGTCCTTCTTTCCTCTGTCTTGTGTGTGTGTGAAAGGATTATGTGATGATTGTGGTGGCTTGCTCCATCTCCACCTCATTACATCTATCATTGCCAGTGAAGGATGAAAAGTGTGTTGGTGTACCCCCTCCCTCCAATCCCTCTATCTAACAGAAATGCATTTCTACTGATGTTCTGTCTTATTCTTTTCAAGGCATTGTCTGGTGTTGGAGAGTTCATGAATAATGTGGCCGACGTGTTGGAGAATAAGTCTCTTGATGCAGCACTAAATGCACAGTTTCTGTTCCAGATCGGCATATTTACAGCAGTACCAATGATTTTAGGCTTCATCTTGGAACAGGGCTTTCTAAGGGTATTTCTCTCATTCGTGTGTGTTTGCAAGAATGATTTCATAAAGCTGTTTGAATTCCGAATTTCCGATTACCTGATTTTTCCCATTTAATGTAATGATTATTGCCATCGTTTACAAGCTACATAAAGCTGTCCTTGATGGAAAAAATGCCAATTTCAGTTTAGCCCAGCCACATATTTCTTGACTTTTATCTGGTGTTTTTCAATCATGATAATTATTTTGTTCCTTTGGCATCACCCCTGTTCTAGAGATATTGGTATGTAGAGTACCTATTTATCTGCAGGGCTTGAAACTTGTGGTTTTGTTGGTTTTTGTAGTGTCCCACGTCGGATGTTGAGTGGGATTCCCCCTTGTTTATATGGCATAGGAGCTACTCCACTCAGTGTCAATTGGTTTTGAGTTGGAACCTCCTATCCCATGTTCAACAGTTTCCAATCTGTTACAGTGGACCAGTGATCTAAAATGCCAAACTTTTATGGGATTAAGAATATGCTCCCACAATCACTGGCTTTAGGTTGGCCATGAACACTTTTGTTTGTTTGAAACATGGTTAATTTTATATGTAACTAAAAATTTGCTGCAGTGAGTGTGATCCAATAGTTTTCTATAGTGAGAATCAATTCACATCTCCTTCATTTGTTTCCATGAGTTGTGCCGTTTAATGAGCCCATGTTGGTACGAGTTTTAGGCTGTTGATATCCACGTATTTCGGTCTCTGCATTCTGTTAAACACATTACAGAAAAAGTGTATTCTTTCCTAGGGATAGTGGGGTTTTTTGCTCATTCCCATGCTTAATCTATCAATTGTCTTCATTTCTGTTCGATTGTGTACTGGTCAGTTCTTATGTTCAGACCTGCCTCTTAAGACATTTTGTAAGCTCAGCTCTTTTTTCAACGAGATCTGAAAAGTGTTATCTGTGTATACTTTTGAATTTTTTTTTTCTATATTTTTTTCCTTGAAACCTTTTCTCCTTGTCACTGTACAGGCTGTGGTTAGTTTTGTGACGATGCAGTTTCAGCTCTGTACTATTTTCTTCACATTCTCATTGGGCACTAGGACCCATTACTTTGGTCGGACTATTCTTCATGGTGGTGCAAGGGTATTATCATTATTTCTCCTTCCCTGTGAATGATCTCACAATTGCAAATCCCTGAGAAAACTAAAACTTTTTTTGCAGTATCAAGCGACAGGTAGAGGATTTGTAGTTCGCCACATCAAGTTCACTGAAAATTACAGGCTTTATGCTCGGAGTCATTTTGTTAAGGGGTCTCTTCTCTCTATCTCTCTCTCTCTCTCTCTCTCTATATATATATATATATACACTATGTGTCTGTCGTCTGTCTCCAAGTCCTTCAGCAGCTGAATATATTAACACAGCTTCATTTAAATGTCCTTTAGAATGGAAATTGTCCTGCTGTTAGCTGTGATATTTGCATTTGGGTACAACAAAGGTCTATCCTATCTTCTTCTCACCATTAGCAGTTGGATTCTAGCCATTTCATGGCTGTTTGCTCCGTATTTATTCAATCCATCTGGGTTTGAGTGGCAGAAGTAAGCTGTCGTCCTGAAACGCTTATACTTTCTTTCTCTGTCTGGCTGATTTAAAAAAACAAGCATTATGTTATCAGGACAGTGGAGGACTTTCGGGATTGGACAAATTGGCTCTTTTATAGAGGTGGAATAGGAGTTAAAGGTGAAGAAAGCTGGGAGGCTTGGTGGGATGAAGAACTGGTATGGATACTTTTTATTCACAATACATATACAGCTTATAATTTAATGTTGGTTATCCCCTAGAAGCTTGAACCTTTTCTAATACTCCCTCCGTTTTTTTTTTTTTGTGTTACGTTTGCATAGTAATTATTATTCATGGAGTAGCTTTAATACGACTTTTTAACACAATTATATATGATAAAATATAGTCAAGTGGGAATGTGGGATCTTGTTTGATTTAGAATATCAAATTTTTATAATTTTTACTTTTATACTATTAAGCGTTAAAAATGTGTCTAAAATTGCGTGAAAACATGAAGTGTAACACTCGGAGGAAGTACAAAATAGAAGTACCTTTCCACTAATATTTAACATTTTTCTGCAGTCGCATATTCGAACCTTCAGTGGCAGAGTGATGGAAACTATTTTAAGCCTACGGTTTTTCATCTTCCAGTATGGCATTGTCTACCATTTGAATGTCAAGGGAACGAGTCAATCACTATCGGTACATACTTTTTCCTAATGATGATATTGCTCCTCATGCATGAACGTTGTTTACCATGCTTTTGGCCCTTATGTTGGATTACCCCAATTTGTTCGTAACATAACTGCTTTGTATTGGTGATGCATACGATTAGAAAAGGTTTATTTTGCATTAAATTAAATTTGATTCTAATATTCTATGCATTCACTTGATTCTTGTGAACATTAAATAATACACGTGATGGAAGTTCTTTTAGCCAAGGCCATCGTTATGAAAGGAGAACTTCAGATGGTTCCAGGGTGAAGTTATCAGTTATCACATTCTGTATAATCTTATATGTGATGAATAAAGCAGGAATCTATATGAATATGTATACTTCATTTTGAAATAACCACTCCATTTATGTGTTTCATGCGACTCGAGACACATTTTTAATCCTTAATAACTCAAATTGTATACAAGTAAAAATTATAAAAATTTAATATTCTAAAATTAGGTTATTAGACAAATCTAACAAGATATCATTTGACTATACTTTATCTTATATACTCTACTAAAAAGTTAAATCAAAATTATCAATGAACGGTAAAACTATTAAGATGGTTTAGTTAAACAAAAACAGAAGTATGTTTGTGTGGGTGGAATGATAATTTCTATCAATTTAAACTTCTAGATGAGGTGACACCGTACCGCATTAGTTTTAATGCAGTCCTGAGAGTGTGCTGTGTAATGATTTCTGAAAAGTAATGCTACAGTGTTGTGTCTTGCTGGTCTTGATTTCTGAAAAGTAAATACTAGTACTGGCTATGTATTCAAAAGTTTGACACATAGTACAGCTAAAGGGTTCAGGAATTATATCTCTCTTTCTATTCCTTCTATTCTAATCTTTTCTAATCATGAGTGAAACCGAGCTGCTAGAGACACAAGTGTGGTGTAGAATTTTTCCACTTTTTAAACCCAATGCATGTTGTCTAGGGTTTTGATGTTTCAGTCCTCATGTGCCTATGCACCTTGTCCCTTGACGAAATGGATTGTCCAGAGGGATAAATAAATAAATAAATACACATTTTAGTAAAATTGCTAGTGCCCTCTTGCTACATCATAAGGTCTCTTTACATACACCCTTTGGGCTAATGCCATTCTGTTAATACCTTATTAACTTTATGTCTGCCCTACAAGATTAAGTTCCCATTCAAATATTATTTGTTTCCTATCTAATGCTGTGTCCATTTCCAGCAATTTGCTCATGTGCATTTTCTCTGTTCTGAATCATTCTCCGTGTACCAGAGGATTATGTTTGATGGTCATATCAGATGCCTGGTCTCTTAAATGTATATTTAACATATCCTTTGTTATTAAGCTCGACCAGACATCAATCTGGAGTGGCTTAACCTTTGGGCCACCGGTTCAACTAGTTCATGAAAACATGTGCTCCCTCCGTCCCACCTTACTTGTCTTATTTGACTTTTTGTCACTGTTCATTGTTTAACTTTGACTCAATGTTATAACAAGTATATATTTTTAAAAAAAATTGTCGAGTTGGGTCTTGTTAGAATCGTAAAATCATGTAGTTTTAGAATATATATTTTTCATAATTTTTTGTACATATTTTGAGATATTAACCATTGAAAATGTGCATTGGATTGTGTGCAGAAATCAAACAAAACATGTTAAATGGGACGGAGGGAGTAATAAATAGATATAAAATACTACGTAGTATAATACAATACATATTGTAAATTACTTTGTGTATTGTTTTTGTAATAAAAAATGATTCTATATATTCGAAATATCTGCATATCAATGTAAGCAATGAAACTTATGTTTTTGCCTATGTCTAAACATATTTTTATCATATTTCTCATTTCAGCGATTAAAACAATTTTATATATACAAATATATATATATATGTATATTTTGAATTAAATAACATGCCTTTGATTAAAATAATTGTTACAAAAAAAAAGGTGAAGACGAATAAGAAGAAAAATATTAAGAGCAGTAAATGCTTAAATTGCAACTAACTAAATTAATATTTAAAAGATATGTGCGTTAGATGAAACAAATATAATTATATTTTAAGTAGCTTACTTTTTTCTTTTTCTTTTCTTAATGTTATATGTTAATAGTATTGGATTGCACAATATGTATGTATATATATATATTTTATATATAAAGTACATATGTTTTATATACTTATATCCATGCTGTGGCAGTATGGCAATCAATGGGTGTACTATGATTTCAAAAATATCGTTGTTATGCTGCATTTTGAGCTTTCATGCCCAAATAGATATATTATGTACTTATTCATTTGTGGCACTGCATAATACATTTGTTTCTGTTTTACAAACATCTGTCAGATAAACACAAATTAATTTGCCGGAATGTTTACAGGTGTACGGGTTTTCTTGGGTTGCATTTGCTGCGCTTATAATTCTTTTCAAGGTTTTGCTTCCAACTTCTGTAAATAGATCTCTTGGGGTAACCTGTCATCTTTCGTATGTCAGCCCAACTAATTCATTGTCTCAACAGGTGTTTACCTTTAGTCAAAAGATGTCAGTCAATTTCCAGTTGCTGCTGCGGTTTGTCCAAGGCTTGGTATTTTTATTTGCTCTGGCTGGTTTGATTTGTGCAATCGTATTTACTGATCTCAGCATTGGTGATATATTTGCTTGCCTCTTGGCCTTTCTACCCACTGGCTGGGCAATTCTTTCGGTAAGTTTCTCCTCTGCGTAATGATCCTATCATATTCCTCACCATCTATCTTTGAGAAAATTAGATAAATTGAGTCTTTCTAATCTATGATTAATTAGATTTATTTTGCTTTTGAAGTTCAAACTATTTACATATTTTTGAGTTCGATGATATATCCAGAAGTCGTGTAAAACCATTATTTCGTTTTAACTTTGGATTACTGGTCCACTTTATGCTCAAAATGAACGCATGCAAAATTGAATATGGAAATTGGATGTTTGTTTCCATGACATATAAATGTTGATTAACTGTATTATTTTCAGTCCCCCTCCTAGAGATGTCCTGTTGACGAAACGAGTGCATAGATTTAATAGTGATATACTATAATATGTGATTGGACATGCAAAGTGGGGTAGCTCAAAAATAGAGAGGGACATATGTGATGAAGAATCAAGGAAGGAGTTAAGAATATTTGTAGTGAACTAGTGATGGATTGGTTATGAAAAGGTGGGGCATTGTTAAGTTTTCTGGCACGTGTGAGGAAAAAGAGAGATGGTTCATTTAGTTTAGATCAAACACAATGGAAAAATCCCAGATGGTAAGATAAATCTTAGATAGTGTTGTGGTGATGGCGGTGTTTGTCGAGGATAAATTGTTTCTTGCTGTGTGGGGTTGAATAGTAATCCAGATTACAGTGTTGGTGAATTAGGGGATGATATGCCGCTATGTTAAGGTTGCTTCCTCCATTGTTGTGAGGTTTGATACTGATGCATATTTTTGCCAGATTGCGTGTGCTTGGAAACCATTGGTAAAGAAAATTGGATTGTGGAAGTCCATGAGGTCAATTGCACGACTGTATGATGCCTTGATGGGTATGATCATCTTTATTCCTGTTGCCCTCTTCTCATGGTTCCCATTTGTTTCCACCTTCCAAACACGGCTTATGTTCAACCAAGCCTTCAGTCGCGGTCTTGAAATCTCCCTTATCCTTGCTGGAAACAAGCCCAATGCCGACATTTAAAAGCTGTCTGCTTTTGTATAGATAATATATATATTAGCAGTGACTTTTTGTATCAAGTTTTGGTGCATTGATGGTCTGAATGCTGTACTCAATGTATACAATGTTCGTACTTCAAACACGTTGGTGGTATTAGAAATTTTTTGCAATGTGATGCCTTTCTGGTTGATTTGTTTTCTTGTTTGGCAAAATCTGGGGGCAAATGTTTTTAGATTATTATATCTACTGGAGCTTTGGTATGATGAATGTATATTGTTGGCTGGAGTTATTTACCCAGTTGTCTATCTCTATGAGATGTGCTGAGGCCTTGGGCTCAGATAAAGGAAAAGGACTGTGTTATACTGATAGCCAGCATAAAAAAGTGGTACTTTCTCTGATGCGACTCTGAATTTGTTGGCCAACTATGAGCATTAAATGTGCTACAAATTTCCAAACAACAACTCAAAAATTTACAAATGTAACCCCCCCCCCCCCCAAAAAAAAAAAAAGAAAAGAAAAGAAAAAACAATACAACAAATGCATATTCGGAGCATTATTTTCATAACATTGCACTACAAATTTACAAAGAACAACTACATTTGTAAGTTTGGCTAGAAATTCCTCGTGAAATCTGCTCATCTCTCCCCATTTTCCTACAAGGTTCATATTCAATTAAACCAGGAACAACTAACTATAGAACCTTTAAACAATGATAACAAAGCCTACCATTTTCTCAATCCTTGTCCAAAATCATAATCATGTGGTAACTTATATCTGAAACCATTAATGCCAGTAACTACTCTGCAGATGTACCTGTTACTTTTTGTGATTTTGCTGCTTCCATCTTACTTGTTTATAGATGAACAAGAGCTGAGCATACAGGAGTTCATTCCATGTGTCGGGAACACCGGGAAGGCACCAATGACTACAATCTTGGTGCGTTTCAAAATTTTGTTTCACATCCTCTGTCATATTTGGCTGCCTATAAAGTGAAGGGTGCGCGTCCCTTCTATAATTTGTCATTCTGGTCACATCTTGATAGTATACAGGGATTCGGACCCTCTCCATCGACTTATTCAGCATTTGAGGAATCGAGGGACTCACTTCTTCTATGTTTAGCAAATCTTTCTTATCCACAATAGGATCTTTGTCATCACATCTTCCACCAGTATTCCACTCTCCTTTACTGAGGCAACAAAAAGGGCATAAATGCAAGGACATGTGATCGAAGATATGAAGCTGCGATCATGACATGTCTTATCATTTACCTGAAGTGGGAGAACGAATAGCCTCTAAAGAAGACATGAGTCTTCTCAGGGTCGATATTGGTTTCTATCCACCTTGCCCATGTCTCCATTGCTTTTGCAAAAGCTTCTTCCACATCAAGTTTTTCATGAACATGGTCACCTTCTTGATAGTAACCTCTCCTACATGATACACATTTGCTTTACAGCCAACCACTTATGCAGAAAGACAAATAATTTGCAGATAAATTAACCAAGGTGTCAAAATCAATTACCCTTGAGATGTTTTCTCATGTGTCCACCAATTTCCCGTATTGAAGATAAGCACATCCGCATCCTTCAAGGTATCATACCACTGTTCAACCATGTCGATCCTAAGTGTTTCTTTCGTTGAACCATTTTTTAACGGCACTTCCCACTCTTGAACAAGAAAAGCAGACCGAATATACTCCACTGAACAATTATAATCCTATACGAAAACAAGAAACTTATCAAGACAAAACACAACATAAACTAGTGACCGTAGGAGCTTTAACACTGTTCTAGTCTTCTAGAGGAGGCTGTAATTTGATTCTCATAATGTATGAATTCGGAAAACACAACACACGACAGACGACACAAAAAAGAAGCAAACAACTACCAAGAATATAAAAGAGTAAGCCCCCTCTTTCTTGAACTCATTCCTACCAGAAGCTTCAAACACTCTGCTCTTATCTCTAACAGAATTCCACAGCAAACAAACCATCGATTCCCACATATTCCTGTTCAAAGAATCTCCCACATAAACCATCCTCTTCCCTCTCAAAAGCCTCAACAATTTCCATGGATTCAATCTGCCCTAGGGATTCCAAACAACAATACAGTCAGATAAAAGGTTTACTTCAGCTGCCCCACTCTAACACAACAAACGACAAAATTACCTTGGGATATCGGAGTGGTGTGGCTGCCATCTGTACCTCTCGTAATCCTTATCAGGCCTTCCATTTCTATAACAATTAAAGGATTCCTCCATGAAGGGGCACGACCCACCTTCATACAAAGGGGCCAAATCACTCTTCACCCATTCCCCATCAAATACGTCGCAGTTGGCCATCGTTTCCAGCCGGCCTTTCTCTTTCGAATTCCCCAATGATGATTCATTGCCCAAACCCTTAATATTACCTAACCCTAAATCCCCCATTCCCTCCCTCCCGTTCTCGGGAGGTATTGCGTCGCCAAAAATGAAATCGGGAAAATGAAAGGGGACTCGTGGCCGCCTGGCGAGAACGCTCTTGAAGGAGCGATGGATGTGGGGGTTCGAAAACAGAAAAAGCAGAGAGCAGAGAAAGAAGGCGAGGGTGAAGAGACAAATGAAGGATAGGGATCGGTAATTGGGTCGGAATGTGGGCGTCCCGATGCAGGCAGTGGGCGAGAAAAGTGTCTTTCTGAGATCGGATGCGATGTTGGTAAAGGGGATTTTCAATGTGGGAACTGGCCTTTCAGGCGATTTGGATGTGGGTAATGTGGGTGGTGAGGATTCGTCCATGGCAGGGGAAGATTGAAAGCAGGAATTTGATTGGATTGATCAGTCGGAGAAAAGAGAAGAACAAGAAGAAGAAGGGGAGACATTTGAAGGATAGAAATTGATATGATTATGTCAGAAGGCCTGGGGAGTTTATGGCGTTTGGATCCGCGCCATTGACTTATTTTGAAATAATAATAACGGAAAAGGGCTTGATTGGATTTTTCTAAAAAAGTAGTATAAGAAAAGAGGCCGGCTAAAATCACTCTCCCATATTCTAAATTCACCCCACCCCTATTTTTCTATACCCAAAATGCTCTTAACTAATTTAAACTTAAAAAAAAAATAACATTACACTCAATTATTCAAAATCCACCCCACCAAAAACAAAAAAAAACCAAAACATTACACTCTATTATTCTAAATCCACCCCACCCCCAAACATATCAAATTCATCCCAAACCCCTTCCAACACTTAAACCCTAAATCATACTCTAAACCTAGTTTGTTCCACTCAAAATGATACCACCTCAAAAAATGAAGAAACACAAGAATTAATAATCAAGATTCAAAGAAAAAGTGAAGGTAGAGTCATTAGCAAACAAATGGAGGAAGAAAAAATACTTTGGAATGTAGAGGTAATGCTCCCAAAACCCTGAAATTCGTCAACTTCGCACAGACCGTTCGGTACTGGTCATCCGTGCATGTCCTGCCGTGCGCGACACAACACGCACGGCAGCCCTGGCCGCACATACCACAAGGCGCACGACAGCACTTGCCGTGCGCAACGCATAGCGCACGGCCGAGTCTGCCGTGCGCTACACAGTGCTCGCGGTCATGGCTGTCATGCACTCTGTTCTGCATTTTTTTTTTGGGGGGTTTTCATGATATATTTGTTTTTTATACGCAGGTGATAGCCTCCTTTGGATGCTATCTTTTAAGCCATTTCCAAGCCATATCTTCAATGAATTTTAGAGTGAAATCCTCATTTTTGTGCGTTTTTGTTGTGTTTTGAGTGAGTTTTTAAATTAGGATATTATATTAGATTTTAGTTGAATAAAACACAAAATCACATTTAAAGTTGATTGTTTATAATGATTTATCCTGATGAATTTTGAATGTGATTTTGTAGGTTGCAATGGGATGAAGAAAGCATAAATGAAGTTGAGGAGAATAGGAAAGAAGACATGGCGTAGCAAAGGCCAATTACGCTAGGTTGGAGGAGCTAGCGTCGGTTTACGCCAACATTGAAGATGAAGAAAATTGCTAAGTTCCAGCTAGCGTAGGCAAGAGCAACTACACCAGAATCCCCAAGCTAGCGTCATTTTACGCCAGAACTGTAGAGCCAAAATTCTGAGTTTTAAAAGCTAGCATAAATCATGCCATTTGCGCCAAATCTTCTCTTCTAGCGTAAGTTTACGCCAGGGCCGCAAGTTTGGGTCAGTTTTGGGCCGTTCCAAGTCAGTTTTGAGCGGGTTTTCACATTCTTTTTCAACCCATTGACGCCCAGAACATCAGAAACACGCTATCCTTCATCTCCAATCCATCTTCCATCAATTTCTTCATCAAATCATTAGATTAGTTCAATATTATATTAGATTAGGTTTTGAATTCGTGTTGTAGGGTTGCACCATATATCATGGTGCAATTCGGACCTTTGTATGGATTCTCCAGCAGATTCAGATTCAATCTTCATCGGCGACGGGAGTCATGGGATGGAATTGAATTCTGAATTCTTCAATACAGGAAGTGGTTTTATTTAAATTCATAATGTTTTATGCTTCCTGAATTGTAGATGCTTATGTTTATGAATTTACAAGTGTTGGATTGATGATTATATTGCAGGATAATTAACATACATCGAAAGATAGTTAATTGTTCTAGGATTTTAGTACCTGTATAGGGAATGAATTCTCAATTTTGATTTGATCCATATGTTGGAATTTACATCGGGAGATGAAATTCTAGAATTATCATTGATTGAATAATCTGAAGTCGGAAGATAAGGATGATTTAATTAGTGAAAATATTTCAGAACATTAGTTGATTATTTATGGTTGGAAATTCTGTGCAATTTGTCTGAATTGTATGTTGTATTTAAATCATGCATTCTTTAAGTATGTTGTCAATTAATTTACAATAAGAAACCACAATAAATTCGGGAGATGCATTGTGGGATTGTAAAGTTAATTCACAACAGAATTTATCAATATTTAAGCAGGATAAGCAATCCAAAAACATAAATTCACTATTATATTAGCTTAGAATTATATTAATCATTATTATAGTTAGATTCCCGGTCTACTCGACCATATCTCTTATTATTTTTGTCTTCTTAGCTAGAACATAAACTTATTTTAATACATATGGCCAATGCATGAATTAATATGCTTTTAGCTCCCTGTGGATTCGACCCGGCAATAGCCGGTATATTATTTGCAATAATGTGGTTTGTGTTTGATTCAAAGATACAAATTCTACGCGATCAGCAGGTTCCTCCCCAAGCTGAGACTATATGTAGTGATGCACCGACTGAAGAAGGTCCCACTGGGAACGAGCTAAGCATAGACGTCATTGGCGAAGATTTCACACATGTGTTCACAACTCAAACATTATATAAGACTAGAGATGATGCAGTGTAATGGGTTCAGAATACAGGGTAGGAACATCATATGGTAGTGACTATCAAGAGATCGGATATGGGTGGGGGAACTAGGGTGGGGCGTATATACCTTGCGTGTGAACGTTGCGGGGAGTACAAACAGTCGAAGAAAAAACGGGATAAGTGTGTTGTAGTTGGAAAAGGTAGTGATGGATGTGATGGCGAGAGCGTGAAGGGTGTTCGTAGAAGGGAAGGGGAAAAAAAGAAATGCGGGTGTCCATTTTTGATAAAGAAAACACAAGTGCACATCGGGGGACCATGGAAAGTGGATATCTTGAAAGCTATCCACAACCACCCTCTTGCGAAATATTTTGATGGGCATGCTTTTGTGCAGCGGTTGACAAAACCGGAGGAAGAGTTGGTGGTGGACCTATCGTTGCAACATGTGAGAGCGAAGGTGGTACTAAAGGAATTGAAGGCAAAGTTCCCCAATAACGTGTCATCTGTGAAGACAATCTACAATGCGCGGCAGAAACATAGATTGAACGAGAGAGCAGGAGAGCTCAGCTGCAATATTTATTGGGAAAGTTGGATGAGCACAAGTATCATTGCCATCACCACAGAGACGAAGCCACAAGTGAAGTGAGAGATTTATTCTTTGCCCATCCCACCGGTATTGAGCTACTACGTGCATTTCCATATGTGCTATTGATGGATTGTACATACAAAACTAATGTGTACAAATTTCCTTTGCTGAAGATTGTCGGTGCGTCATCTATTGGATTGACCTTTTGTGTTGCTTGTGTCTATATGGAGGGGGAGAAGGAGGATAATAACACATGGGCACTTGAGACTCTGCGAACAATAATGGATGGACACTGTTTTCCGAAGGTGGTGGTTACTGATAGGGAATTGGCCCTTATGAATGCAATTGAGAGAGTATTTCCTGATGCTGCACAGTTTTTATGCACATGGCACATAACCAAGAATGTTACTGCCAATTGCAAGAAACACATACCAACAAAGAAGATGTGGGAGGCATTTATGGGATAGTGGAAAAATGTGATTGAGGCAGATACCAAAAAGGTGCTCAAGGAACAATTGAACCGCTTCTGTAATGACTATGCAAACGTTCCGAAGGCGGTTGATTGTTTGAGGCAATGGCTGGAGCCGTACAATTAGAAATTTTGTTCATATGCGACAAACAAGGTCATGCACTATGGGCACAATACCACCAATCGGTTAGTATTATAAGTGTATATATTTAATTTGATCTTATATGGACAAAAATTTTCACACCTTGATAATATTTGGATGTTTGTTTTTACTCGCATATTTTTTAGGGCCGAGAGTCATCATGCCATGTTCAAGAAGCAACTAGGTTCAAGTATGAGGACTTTTGAGACTTGTTGGGAAACTTTTCATACGTTAATGGTAAATGTACAACAAGCAGTTAAGCAATCATTCGAGAAGAGTATTACAAGCAGGCGGCGAGGTATAGATTACTTTTAAGGATCTTCTAGGATTTGTGTCAACCCACGCTTTGGATGAAATCATTGAGGTGATAAAATCGCTACCGAATGGAGTGATGGATGCAGATTTATGTGGGTGCATTATGCGGACCAGTCTGGGTCTTCCATGTCCTCACGAGATATCATAATATGTTACCAAGCAGCTACCCATTCCACTAGATTGGGTTGATGATTTTTGGAATAAATTAGATATGTCACCTCTTTATGTGGCCGGTGTTAAACAAGATCCAATTCCAGACATCGAAGAATTGTTTAAAAGCACAAAGGAGAAATTTGATGCTTTGGATTATGCGGCAAGAAGTTGTTGTTGAGGAAGATGCAGGAGTTGGTAAACCCCGGAACTACTTTGTTGAATGAGCCGTCCGAAAAACTCCAAACACGAGGCAGACCAAAGAACTCCAAGAAAAAAAAAATTCCACTAAGAGGGATCCTAGCACATTCGAGTTGGTGGATAATTGTTCGCCGGTAGGTTTTGGTGTAGTTTATGCTGCGGTGCCAGTTGCAGCAGTCTCGTTTTTCTCATCTGTCGGGCGACCTCCAAAACATAAGGTGAAATTTAGCATTATATGTTATAAGATAAATGCGTAACATGTTGTAATTTCACATAATGTTGGTAAGTGCTGTCTATAGGCTGTTAGAGGTAAGAGGAATAGAAATTGGTCGGTTGAGCTCGAGAAATATGCACCACCGCATTTCGATAATTACATCACAGATGTGAAAGATGTACGACCGGATGGGCACTGTGGCTTTTGGTCTATCGCAGAGTTCTTGACAATTGGTGATGATCAATGGTGCACTGTGAGATCTGATTTGATACAGCATCTCGATCAGTATACAACCTTATATCACCAGGTGTTTGAATTGAGGCCAGTTGAGCACGTTCGTGGTGTGCTATACCACTTTGGTGACACAGTTGGTCCAGAGGGATGGTTCACCATACCCGAGATGGGTCATCTAGTTGCATCCAGGTATAATGTGGCTTTGGCCGTTCTGACACGGGGTGGATCACACACGTATTTGCCTCTTCTCACAGGACCCGAAGCGATTTAGAGGACATTTTGTATTGCATTTGTGAATAACAATCATTTCATGGCGGTAAGTAAACACTTAAAATATTTTAGTTTACATTTGTTGCACATTGTAACATACTGAAACTTGTTCCATAAATTTCTGGCCTTAGGTATACTTAGCCCATGGGTCCGCATTGCCGCCAGTCCTCGAGCATTGGAGGTAGTTTCATGCTCCGGGAGCTTCTGCATGGGGGGAACTATTCCAAAACCGTTTCGACGGGTATACTAGTTCATGTGCCACAAAGCCGGCTTCAGGCGAGACTGTACAAGTGGATGAGGATCCCGATTACTTGAAGAAACTCAATTTCACATTTTGATATGTATGAGTATGTTGTTTGATAAGGATCCCGAGACAGTAGTAATGTATCTATAGGTTTTTGTGTGACATTATGCATTTTTAAGTATCCAAAAAATTATGTGAAAACAGGAAACTCATCTCAGAAGTTACAGACCGCACGACAGATCAGGTCGTGCGGTCTTCAGGGCGTGCGAAAGCTCTTACCGTGCGCAACTCTTGGCGCACGGCATGCATTGTCGTGCGCTACTCTTCCCGCACGGCAACCCTTGCCGTGCGCGACTCTACGCGCACCGCTGCCCTTGTCGTGCGCTGTTCATATTGCACGGCATCCCTTGCGGTGCAGTCTGGTGGAAGAGATGAAAATATCATCTACAAATGAATAAATAACCTGCTCAGAATGGTGAAAACGTGTCACTCAGAAACTACTCCAAAACACATACGGATAATAATCAGATATTGTAACAATATTCCTAACAATTACACTCATCATAAACATCTACGGATAATAGGCAATACTAACACAAAGCACTACAATAAGATCGTTAATTCAAATGCTTCGGATTCTGAAAATATCCACTACATGATAAAACTAGTCTGAAAATATAAAATGTAATCAACCCGATGGTCCCACGCCATCATCACCACCTAGAATGCGATGCACGTGCTGTAAAAAATCGTGCAGTACGTCACCATCATGCTGATCCAATTATGGGTCCATGTACTCCCGTGCAGAATTGCACCGCACAACATAGGGTACGGGCATCACGTATGGATGTGCCCACGTATGATCTCGTCCGACCCGCATGTGAGAATGTGTAGTGTACCAATCTACATAAGCTGGATCGCACTCCTGATCGTAACACACGACTCTGCCCCTACACGCTGCATTCAATACCATGTGATCCCAACGGTCAAATGGCTCGCCCAATCGTTACACCGGATTCAGGTCGTCAGCTACCGCATCCTCCCCATCAGATGCAAATGCAGGCCGTGGTATGGTCTAGACATGCCCGAGCTGACAAAGAACACGGTCAGACATATAGGGCTAAAAAATGTCGCCCGCAGATATGTAAGGATCAAACACAACCTAAAATTGAAATGGTTAGTATTATTAAATAATGTTTTAAACATGAGAAAATGATTTACCTAAATAATACCTGGTCCAATGTCAACTCGTCGATCGTCTCTCGCCATGCTCTAACTCATTCAATGGTCGCAGCGCCCAAAGCCCACGGCGACCACCGACGGCACAGTGGATCATAGACTGTATAGTGGGGATCCTCGGCCGGTCTCGCGATGGTGGGGAAATGCTTATAAATCCAAGCCTGTTAAAAGGTTGGGTACATGTCAGGAGTGAATGGTGAAAAAAATATGTATCTAGAAAAATATATCGGTTTACCTTGAACAAAGTCCAACACCCGATGACCTGCTTCGTCTTGTTTGCAGATGCAAGGCCCAGTTGCCTATACAGATAGGCAAGGACTGCGGCTCCCCAAGCGTAGTCTTGTATGCGCCCGAAAAGACCAAGAAACTCCACCAGTTCACGGACACTCGCGACCCACTCTTGTTGAGGAACAATACTGTTCCAAACACGTAGAGAAGGTCTGCGCGAGCACTCTGCTTCGCGACCCGGCAATCACGCGACACTGACCCACCCTTGAAACTATCACAGAGCCACGTCAGTCCGATTACTTGACCCCTTACCTTCCCCATCTCAGCCTGCACAAGCTCCAGTGGTGCTCCCAGCGTATCGGAAACCTCTCGGGGTGTGTATGGTGAATCCGCTGCAAGCATAAATATTAATTAAAGTCGATAAAATAATAAAATGTAAACAATATAAAAAGTATATCTTACTGCTGCGACGCGATACAACCGGACAACCTGTAACAGGGAGACCAAGCAGACAAAACACATCATCAAGCGTGATGGTCATCTCGCCGAAGGGCATATGGAATGTGTTTGTCTCCGGATGCCACCTCTTGATAAACGCCGAAATCAAATTCTTGTTCGGCATCCCATAACAGATATGTCGCATCTGGTGCAGCCCACATGTGCTGATATAACGAATGAAACGTCTCGTCGACCTATGCTCCTCATCCAAATCCCATGCTAGCAACTTCGTAACGTGGCTATGGAACCTCAGAGGCGACTGCTCACGTCCGTTTCATATCGCCTATGCAACATGGGCCCTAAACTGTGGCAACAGAGGTGGGGAGATGTGGTCGTCGTTGTCCTCCTCCTCGGCCTGTGGAGCGGGTGCAGCGGGAACCGGATCCTCGCCAAGGTCGCCGGCCTGCTCCTCGCATCGGTCGTCTGCCTGCTCTTCGTGACGGTCGTCACCCTGATCCTTATGACGGACGTCACCCTGATCCTCGTGATGGGCGTCGGCCCCTATCCCGTGATGCTCGTCAACCTGCTCGTCCCGATACGGTATCAGCTCATGAGACTGTACAGGTGCATCGTCAACCACGACCTCTCGCTCCCGGACATGTTCGGCCCGAGCCGAAGCAGTGGGTCGTCTGCGGAACCGGAAATAGGTACGAACACCTGTGAATCAAAACAAGAAGAGTGTTAATATATGATAATATGTAATACATGAACAACTAAGAATGAAAAAAGGCATAAAAATTTAAAAAAATAAAATAAAAAAAATTGAACAGACCGCGCGGCAGCATCACTCGGCAAGTGCCGAGTGCTGCACGGCACATGGTGTCGTGCACCATGCATATTGCACGGCACCATGTGCTGCACGCCGTGCCTTGCGCACGTCGTGCTTTGCCGTGCGCGCAGAAGCGGGCACGGCGCACCAGGTCCAAACGGACCTGGTTCCAGCAAGTTCACCATCGCCAGTGAACTTGCTCAAAAATGTTATCAAGCCCTCTATTAATCCCAAAAAAATTGCAATTAAATGATTCCTATCTACAATGTGATACTAATTTAACAATTATAACATTATAATTCAAGATCTATTAGAAATGGGTTAATTAAAATTTTAAACATAAACCCTACCTTTTAATCTCTCCATGTGTGAATGAGAATAATTGATGTATACTTGGGAGATTCCTTCTTCTTGCTTCAAAACCAAACCTGAAGATCAAGAACAAGAACACTGTCGATCGAACAAGAACAATAACAATGCATTTCTTTTTCTTTTTTTCCTTCAGTGAAGATCGAACGGGTGGGTTGAGTGGTGGGGTGAGTAATTGGGTGGGATGGTGGGGTAAGTGTAGTAAATATTAGAAGTTGATATTATTTTTGTATTGAAGGGTATTTGGGTAATTGAGGATGGGGTGATTTTAGAATGTGTTGACTTTTTTAAGTTTTTTGGTTGGGTGGATTTAATAAGCCGTAGAGTCTGAATAGCCGGCCTCATAAGAAAATGGAAAACTCCAAGAGTAGTTTTCACTTTTCAGGTGCTTTACCTTGGGAATGGTTCGGGTGCAGGCAACAACACCTGTTGTCACCTGCTGTAGTGATGCTAGAGGCCCCAAAAATAATGTGTTAAAATAATAAATGATGAGCGCGTAAGAAAAAATGATGGATAATATTATATCATATATACTATTGTTTACATCACTTCAAAGGTACAGACCATCACTTCAAATGATGGATAATATTATATCACATATACTATTATATCACATACAGACATCACTTTTTAATGCTCGAACATCACTACAAATAATATAATTTATTAATATTGTGCATGACTATAGCAACATCATTTATAAATGCTTACCCATCATTCTATAGGTACAGATCATTTGTATGTCTGTACAAAAACCGTATTGTTTTACCTTGGTGTGAATGCTCGACAATTACAAAAGGTTGTTCGAAAATTACCAAGGTTATACTTAAAAGTCGGAAGTGGACTCGAGCTGGACTCAAGAAGATAGAGTTGGGTATTAGGTTAGGTTGCAATGCTGCATCGAGATTAGTGGGAGATTTGGAAGACTAATGACGTGTTGGGGCAAACAAAATGGTTGCTGAGTTAATCCCATGCGGTTCAACTAACAAGCATGAAGTGAGAAAATTAGGGCACAAAATAGGTGTAATGAGGTGGTCAATGCAGTACCTCTTGCATGAATACGTGCAGAATTTTGGAGCAATGAGTGTTTGCCCCAACATTTTCCGTCGAGGCGCTCCGAATAGCGGCCCGAAGGGACAAAGCGACGAGTTGTGTGGGCCCGGCCAACATTGGGCGTGCGCGGCGAGTCATGTAAACCGGAGTGCATAAAGAAATGGAGACACCGAGACGGCGAACGGCGCCGAGTTGCGTGGGCCCGATGAACGTCGGGCGCGTGCGGCGAGGCATGTTGCGTGCAAGGCCGGGGAGCTGCAAAAGGGACGACGCTGCGAGCTTTGGGTGCCCGATTGAGTTTGGGCGTCCGTGGCGAGCGGTGTTGTCCCGGAGTGGTGAGAGGCAATCCGGGGCCGGGACCGAGTATAAGACGTGTCGAGCGGTGCGTGCCCGGCCAACGTTTGGCGTGCGCGGCGAGACGTGTTGTGTGCGAGGTCCGGGCGTCAGAATGCTGACCGATAATGTTGCCCGTTCGACACGTGGTCCGACCTCGGGCTACCCTTCCCCCTCCCCCCCCCCCCTCCACACACCGAGCGCAATACAAGCCGAGCTGTGCTTGCTAGACTGACGTTTGGCGTGCGTGGCGAGGCGTGTTGCGTGCTAGGTGCGGGGGGGGGGGGGGGGGGGGTCGGAACGCATACCGGTATCGTTGCCCCGTTCGATGCGTGTTCATATATCCGATGTCCCTCCCCCCCTCCCCCCGGCCTGCAAACGCACGCTGCAGGCCCGTCCCTTGATGCTCGGTATATGCGTGCGGCCGCAGGCCCGTCCCTCGGTTGTCGGTTTTGGCTTGCGACGCAAGCCCGTCCCTCGGATCTCAATTTTTTGCGTGCTTCCGCGCGCCCATCCCTCCGGTCTCGGTTTTAATGCCCTACACACGTTGTGCGCACATTTCCACGCCTGTCGGGGTTGTCCTAACATTTGATTTTGAATTTTTAACCATGGCCTAAAAGACATAATCCAATTTGATACTTGAATATTGTGCTGGTTATTGTACAATTAAGATAAACTAAAATTCTTTAAAAAGATATTTTAATTTTTTAAAGTGACTATTTTTCCTCGTTTAGTTATTTTAAATAAGTGAAATATTTTCTAATAGAAAATAGAGGGGATTGTGAGGGAAAGTATGAGACGAAGATTAATTAAAATGTGTGTTAAGGGTGTTATCGAGTCGAATCGAGCCCAAATGCTCGAGTACTAAAATACTAGAGCTTGACTTGATGCGAGCTCGAGCTCGAGGACGAGTTTGAGTCGAGTAGCGATAGTCGAGTACGAGTCGAGTTTTTTTTCGAGTCGAGTCCCGAGTCGAGTACGAGTAGCACTACTCATTAATCACCTAATCATCATTTACTTTGGAATTCCTTCATTTGGTTTCTAATGATCTTGTAAGAAAAATGGACGGATGCAGCAACACAAATGAAACGTCGAGTCGAGTTTGGAACTCTTCCCGCAAGACGTTTATGCCCCGGTAGTGCTCCGGCAACAGCAGAACGTCCCCAAAGGTGAAACGACGATTGCCTCGACGTAGCAGCACCGCAAGCGTCGACGGCCGGCGAACGGAACAGAGAGCAGAGAGAGTCGGGAGGAGAATGTAGTGTATGCAGAAAAGGTGTGGAGAAGATGTGTGTTCCTAAGCCTGCCTGACGCTGCCATTTATAGGAGTTGGAGGAGACGAAACCGCCGGCAGCCATTGATGGGGCAGTTTCAACTCAGAATTCGAATGGTTTTCAACAACTCGCGACGGGTGTTGAAATCAGAGTGGGCTTCAACGACTGGGCTTGGCGCATGGGCTCGACAAATAAATTTTGTCTAAAAAATTAGACAGGCCCAAAGCCCACCCAAAGCCCAATTACCAAGATCCAAGTCCAAGTCCACGTCCAAGTCCACGGGCACGGGCGACGGCGACGGCGCGGCGCGGCTCGGCTCGGCTCGGCTCGGGCGCGCTCGTGTGGGCTTCCCCCACACTTGATCAATCTGTATTAGTTTAATTGTTTCTAACACGCAGAACAATATAAACTAATTCAACTCCCACTGCTTAAGCGATGTGGGACGCGCCACTTTTACCTACCCTTTAACAACCATTTAAACACAAGCGTTTCAACTAGCCGCATTCAATGACCCATTTCGACCACTTATTTCTCACTCACCCGATAACGGTTTTGAGAAAATAAATGCACTACGACAATCTACGCGAAACGTAGAATTCGTATACGCTATTTAATTAATCCAAATTAAATATCGTCATTACGCAAAAAGGAGCTCAAAACCCCCTTTTTCCAACAATCCCCCACATGAGTGGAAATAACAGCAGCAGTGAATGCAATGCAGATGCAAATGCCCCGACTCCTTCTTAAAGAAAGGTTACTGCACGGGTTTAAGTAGTTTTTGGCTTTGAACTTAAACCATATCAATATTATCGAGTATACAGGCGGCGTAGTGATTTTACTCTTGAACTATCCCCCACAACGTATACTAGTCCAATAATAAAGAATCAGTAACTTTTCAGACTCTTTGTCCGTTCTCACGTTTGGTTCCATTCCAGGCCATGGAAACCCCCCTTTGGATTCATAAGTCTCTACTGAAGCGGCCACACTTCTACTTATATAGGTGATTCGATCAAGTATCCTGTCATACTTATATGAACACACAGTTCCAGAATCATTAAGAGTCATTAAACTCAACCTCTACCACAGACAGGCATCAAACACTTCATCATTGCTTCTGAGGGAAAGGATGAAGATTATTCTTCAAAAGTGTTTTCACATTTGAAATCATACATCTTAGTTGTCCCTTTGAACCAAGTTTGTGGGATCTCCACGCATCATGGTAGGGTTACCAATGTAATCATTCTTTAGGTGTGGGTTTTAACCCCATTCCCTCTCGCAATTTGCAAAATTGATCTCTGTTCACAGCTTTTGTTAATGGATCCGCTAGGTTATCTCCAGACTTCACATAAGTTAGAGAAATCACCCCACTAGAGATCAATTGCTTAACGGTATGATGTCGACGACGGATATGTCTCGGCTTACCATTATACATCTCATTTTGTGCCCTGCCAATAGCTGCTTGACTATCACAGTGTATCATTACTGTTGGCACAGGTTTCTTCCAACATGGAATTTCCTCGAGGAAATTTCGAAGCCATTCGGCTTCTTCACCAGCTTTATCTAAAGCTATGAATTCAGATTCCATGGTGGATCGGGCTATACACGTTTGTTTTTGTGACTTCCAAGACACAACCCCTCCCGCAATCATGAATACATAACCACTTGTGGATAATGAATCACTTTTCTCTGATATCCAATCGGCATCAGAGTACCCTTCAAGAACAGGAGGATATCTCGTGTAATGTAACCCCAACTCTTGAGTATATCTCAGATATCTCAAGACTCTCATAATAGCCTTCCAATGCTCACGACTTGGATTGCTAGTATATCTACTCAGTTTGTTAACTGAATATGCAAGATCCGGGCGAGTACAATTAGTCAAGTACATTAGACTACCAATTATTCTTGCATACTCTTCTTGAGCAACAGGTTCACCCCTGTTTACTTTCAACTTTTCACTGGGATCCATAGGCGTCTTTGCCGGACGACTATCATAAGCGTTGAATTTACTTAATACTTTCTCAATGTAATGAGACTGAGAAAGAACAATCCCTTCGGGATGTCTTATGATTTTTATCCCTAATATGACATCGGCTACACCCATGTCTTTCATGTCAAAATTCCTTTTTAACATGTTCTTGGTCTGATTAATCATATTCAAGTCACTACCCATGATCAACATGTCATCTACATACAAGCAAACTATAACAAAATTGTTTGTTATTCCCTTGTAGTAAACGCATTTATCACATTCATTGTACTTGAACCCGTTTGACAACATCACATTATCAAACTTCAAGTGCCACTGCTTAGGCGCTTGTTTCAGACCATACAGAGATTTAACCAGTTTGCAGACTTTATGCTCTTGTCCTTGAACAACAAAGCCTTCTGGTTGATTCATATAAATCTCTTCATCTAGATCACCATTTAAGAATGCAGTCTTAACATCCATTTGATGTATCTCAAGATTGTAAAGTGCAGCAATCGAGAGAAACACTCGAATGGAGGTGATTCTAGACACCGGAGAATAAGTATCAAAATAATTATCTCCTTCCTTTTGTCTAAAGCCCTGAACTACAAGGCGAGCCTTGTATTTATCGATCGATCCATCGGCTTTATACTTTCTTTTAAGGACCCAACGGCATCCTAAGAGTTTACAACCTTTCGGTAGATCAGTAAGAACCCAAGTGCGATTCTGCATAATGGATTCTAACTCACTGTTTATGGCTTCTTGCCATAACGCAGCATCTGATCGAGCCAGAGCTTCACTCACAGTTCTTGGCTCGTTATCTAGCATAAAAGTGACGAAATCTGGACCAAAAGTTTTAGCGACTTTGGCCCTATGGCTACGACGAAGTTCAACTGGTTCAGGAGAAATACTTCCCTTGTCAGTTTGCTTCGGCTGATCAGAACTCGTAGCTTCATCAAACGTTCTTTTATTTGAACATTCCACTTTATCCTTGTAAGGATATATTTCTTCAAAAAACACAGCGTTTCTTGATTCAATTATTGTTCCTTCACTTATACCAGATATTTCTGACTTATGTACCAGGAAACGATACGCGCTACTGTTGAGGGCATACCCTATAAAGATACAGTCAACTGTTTTGGGGCCGATTGTAACTTGTTTAGGAGGTGGCACCTCAACTTTAGCCAAACACCCCCACACTTTGAGGTATTTGAAAGAAGGTTTTCTACCTTTCCATAACTCGTAAGGTGTTACTTCCTTACCTTTGTGAGGTATTTTATTTAAAATATAATTAGCTGTTAAAACAGCTTCCCCCCACAAGTTCTGGGGTAACCCTGAACTGATCAACAAGGCATTCATCATATCCTTTAGCGTACGGTTCTTACGTTCCGCAACACCATTGGACTGCGGTGAATATGGAGCTGTAGTTTGATGAATTATTCCGGATTCGGCACACAATTCAGCAAATGAAGCAACATATTCTCCTCCTCGATCACTCCGAATAACCTTAATTCGGCTATTCAACTGAGTTTCAGCCTCAATCTTGAAGTTTTTAAAAGCTTCAATAGCTTCATCTTTGCTTCTCAACAGATAAAGATAGCAATAACGAGTGCTATCATCAATAAAAGTAATAAAATACTTTTTACCACCCCGAGTTTGCAAAGATCTAAAATCACATACATCAGTATGAATTAAATCCAGGGGTTTAGTATTTCTTTCAACACTTGGAAATGGAAGTTTTGTCATTTTCGCTTCAACACAAATTTCACATTTGTTTTTATCGTTGAATTCCATTTCTTTAAGTAAATTTAAATTTACCAATCTCTTTATAGCATTTTTATTTGCATGTCCAAGTCTACAATGCCATAAATTAAAACACTCAAGCAAGTAAGAAGAACCTTCAATTTTATTACCAGAAGCTTGCTCAACAACTCGGCGTTTAGCCATTACATTAAACTTGAAAAGACCATTGGTGAGATAGCCTCTACCAAGGAATTTTCCAAACTTAGTCATGATAAACTTATCAGACTCAAAAACAAGTTTAAAACCACTACTAACTAGCAGCGAACCAGAAACCAAATTCTTCCGGATATCAGGGACATGCAGCACATCCTTCAGAGTCAAGTTTTTGCCACTAGTTAGCCTCAGTATCACATTTCCAACGCCAACCACATCAGATGATGCTTGGTTTCCCATGTGCAGCTTTCTGCCTTCAACAGTCCGGTATGAAGTAAAGAACTCCCTGTTGGCAGCCACATGACACGAAGCCCCGGTATCAACAAACCAACCTTTAGCATCACCAATATGCAATACTGCTTCAGACACCACTGCACAAAGGTTGTCTTCCCAACCGTCAGGTTCAGCATGTACCATGTGAGTGGTAGGCTTAGCAGGCTTCTTATTCTTCGGCTTTGGGCACTGTTTGGCAAAGTGCCCAACCTTGCCACAGTTGTAGCAATTCCCATAGAATTTCTTCCTCTTTTGGCCGTCGGCAACCGCTTTACCTTTGCCCGCAGCGGTCGACTGCTTGCGTTTACCGGTTTCAGTCAAGTTCGCCTTAGCCTCCACGGAATGGCTCTTTGACACGGCCTTGCGGTTATCCTCCTCGATTCTGATCCGTGTAACAAGATCTTCAAGGGACATTTCTTTTTGCTTGTGCATCAAGTAGTTCTTGAAGTCTTTCCACGAAGGAGGCAGCTTCTCGATCACAACCGCAGCGTTAAACGCATCGGGCAATTGCATTCCCTCAGCGTGAACGCTATGTATCAGTAATTGAAACTCTTGAACTTGTTCAACCACTGAACGCCCGTCAACCATCTGAAAACCCAGATATTTGGAAACGACATGCTTTTTAGTACCAGCATCCTCCGTTTTGTACTTCCGTTCCAACTGAATCCACAGTTCCTTTGCACCTTTTACAGAAGAGTACACAGCGTACAAAGGATCCGTGAGAGCACTCAGAATGAAGTTCTTACACATGAAATCACCGTGAACCCATTGTTCTTTGGCGAAGAGCTTCTGAGGATCGGTCTCCATCTCAGACAAGGACGGCCGGCTGCTCCTCAAAAACCCGGCCAAACCAAGAGTGGTCAGATAGAACAGCATCTTCTGTTGCCACGTCTTGAAATCACGCCCGTCAAACTTTGACGGCTTCTCGGCCACTCCAAATGACCTTGGCAACGCCATAGGGACGGAACCCGTTGACGGCCCAACGCCCGGCACGAAGGCCGGCTCCGACTGAACATAAGTTGGCAAACTAGTGTTCAGCGGCCCACCGCCCGGTTGTAAACCGGTGTTCATGTTATTAAGTCCTGCGGGTGTTACCCCGACTGTTTGTCCAGAAAACGGTAAAGACGCCCCAACCGAAACGTTGGGCTGGAACGAAGCTGTTCCAAAGGAGTGTCCAGAGATAAACTGCCCAGAATTGGGCAAAACAAAGCCGCCAGAATTAGGCGTCGGCGACGGGGGCAGGAAGGCCGTCGCTGGATCAAGGAAGTATTGATCGACGGAGGCGTTTGGGTCTGTCGTCGGCAGTGGCAACGGCAGCGGCAGCGGCAGCGTCACGGGTGGAGGAACGACAGTGGCAGTGGTCAGCACTGACGGCACCGCTGCGGTTGGGGTAACGACAGCGGATGCCTGGATAGACCCAGGCATGGGAACGGAGGCGGCGGCGGCAGCGGCGGATGAGACGTCAGCGGAGGCGGTGGCGGCAGCAGTGAAACCGTCCATTATAAACGTCTTGCGCTTGTAAGAAAAATGGACGGATGCAGCAACACAAATGAAACGTCGAGTCGAGTTTGGAACTCTTCCCGCAAGACGTTTATGCCCCGGTAGTGCTCCGGCAACGGCAGAACGTCCCCAAAGGTGAAACAACGATTGCCTCGACGTAGCAGCACCGCAAGCGTCGACGGCCGGCGAACGGAACAGAGAGCAGAGAGAGTCGGGAGGAGAATGTAGTGTATGCAGAAAAGGTGTGGAGAAGATGTGTGTTCCTAAGCCTGCCTGACGCTGCCATTTATAGGAGTTGGAGGAGACGAAACCGCCGGCAGCCATTGATGGGGCAGTTTCAACTCAGAATTCGAATGGTTTTCAACAACTCGCGACGGGTGTTGAAATCAGAGTGGGCTTCAACGACTGGGCTTGGCGCATGGGCTCGACAAATAAATTTTGTCTAAAAAATTAGACAGGCCCAAAGCCCACCCAAAGCCCAATTACCAATATTCAAGTCCAAGTCCAAGTCCAAGTCCAAGTCCAAGTCCACGGGCACGGGCGACGGCGCGGCTCGGCTCGGGACGGGACGGGCACGCGCGTGTGGGCTTCCCCCACACTTGATCAATCTGTATTAGTTTAATTGTTTCTAACACGCAGAACAATATAAACTAATTCAACTCCCACTGCTTAAGCGATGTGGGACGCGCCACTTTTACCTACCCTTTAACAACCATTTAAACACAAGCGTTTCAACTAGCCGCATTCAATGACCCATTTCGACCACTTATTTCTCACTCACCCGACAACGGTTTTGAGAAAATAAATGCACTACGACAATCTACGCGAAACGTAGAATTCGTATACGCTATTTAATTAATCCAAATTAAATATCGTCATTACGCAAAAAGGAGCTCAAAACCCCCTTTTTCCAATAGATCTTTCCTGGACACCTTAGTGGCTTAAGTGATTGTTAAAGTGAAAGCCTGTTCTGAAGTGGATAGAGTCCAAATCGAATGCTATTTTATCTTTATCTGAATTTTGTCATTACATAAGTTCTATAAAATGTTTGCAGTTGACAGTGCTGACTGTGTATGCATTTCTATACGGGAGAGTATATTTGGTAAGTTCATGGCCCTAGTACTTGGTTTTAAAGTGAAAATGAAAATGAATTCAATATTTCCCCCATTTTTTAATTTGGGAAAAGGGACATGAAAGAATTGCAGTCGGCCAAAGCATCATGAAGAAAACGAGAGGAAAGAGAAATTATATTGGGTCCTTCTTTCCTCTGTTTTGTGTGTGTGAATGGATTATGCGATGATTGTGGTGGCTTGCTCCATCTCCACCTCATTCCATCTATCATTGCCATTGAAGGATGAACAGTGTGTTGGTGTACCCCCCCCCCCCCCCCCCCCCCCTGCTCAATCCCTCTATCTAATAGAAATGCATTTCTACTGATGTTCTGTCTTATTCTTTTCAAGGCATGTCTGGTGTTGGAGAGTTCATGAATAATGTGGCCGACGTGTTAGAGAATAAGTCTCTTGATGCAGCACTAAATGCACAGTTTTTGTTCCAGATCGGCATATTTACAGCAGTACCAATGATTTTAGGCTTCATCTTGGAACAGGGCTTTCTAAGGGTTTTCACTCATTCGTGTCTGTTTGCAACAATGATTTCATAAAGCTGTTTGAATTCCGAATTTCCGATTACCTGATTTTTCCCATTTAATGTAATGTTTATTGCCATCGTTTACAAGCTACATAAAGCTGTCCTTGATGGATAAAGAACCAATTTGAGTTTAGCCCAGCCACATATTTTCTTGACTCTTTTGTCTGGTGTTTCTCAATCATGATAATTATTGTGTTCCTTTGGCATCACCCCTGTTCTAGAAATATTGGCATGTAGAGTACCTATGCTTGAAACTTGTGGTTTTGTTGGTTTTTGTAGTGTCCCACGTCAGATGTTGAGTAGGATTCCCCCTTGTTTATATGGCGGCATAGGAGCTACTCCACTCAGTGTCAATTGGTTTTGAGTTGGAACTTCTTATCCCATGTTCAACAGTTTCCAATCTGTTACAGTGAACCAGTGATCGAAAATGCCAAACTTTTATGGGATTAAGAATATGCTCCCACAATCACTGGCTTTAGGTTGGCCATGAACACTTTTGTTTGTTTGACACAACATGGTTTAATTTTATATATGTAACTCAAAATTTGCTGCAATGAGTGTGATCCAATAGTTTTCTATAGTGAGAATCAACTCACATCTCCTTCATTTGTTTCCATGAGTTGTGCAGTTTAATGAGCCCATGTTGGTACGAGTTTTAGGCTGTTGATATCCACATTTTTGGGTCTCTGCATTCTATTAAACACATTACAGAAAAAGTGTATTCTTTCCTAGGGATAGTGGGGTTTTTTTTTGCTCATTTTACCATGCTTAATCTATCAACTGTCTTCATTTATGTTCGATTGTGTAGGCTTAATTATTAAAATAATACACATAAATTGCGGTCTTCCCAAAATAGCACAAAATCGCCATCTCAGATGGCGATTCATGATAAATTATATTTTAAGCTCTCAACGGTATAAATCGCCATTTGAGTTGGCGATGTACAAGAAAATAAATCAAATATTCACAGGAACAGTACAAGTCGCCATTTGGATGTGAAAAAATAATTAATTAATTTAAATATATAAATCGCCATCTCAGGTGGCGATTTCTGCCAAAAAAAAAAAATTAATGGCACTGCCAAAAAAAAAATATTAATAGCTAGTAGCCATTGTAGTTGGCGACATTATAAAAAAGAAATTAAAAAAGCAAAGTCGCCATTGTAATTGGCGATTTAAAAAAAATTAAAAATTTAAAAATTTGGAGTTGGCGATTCCATTAAAAAAAAAAAAAAAAAAAAAGCTATATTACCTAACATAGAATATGTCCTTTTTTTGGCTTATATAGCTTGCTAGTAATGGTTTGCATAGGGGTTCGGTTATGATGCAATCATGGAATCCGCAGCACATCAAGGCATCAATCATAGCCATTCAAAAGCATCCAACAGTTGTAGGTTAATGAGGGTATAATTGTAATAACACAATAATAGTCCATTTTAATAACAAATCATTTCAGCAACAAGACAAGTATTTTAGACATATTATCATATCTAATATTTGGTAACTCTATATTTAGTATGTTATCATATTTATTATTTGGTAAATCATATCAAATATTTGATAATCCATATCTAATATTTCAAATAATATCTTTTTATGATCAAATATACGTATCAAATTTATTTATTAATAGATCATTTCAGCGATCTTACCAAAAACAACTATAAAATATATTTCAGGGACCACAAGTAGAGGAATTCAGCGACCGTATCTAGCATAATTCAGCGATGGTACCAAGCAGAATTCAGCGACGCAACCAAGAATGATTCAGCGATGCTACCAAAAATAATTCTGTGATGCTACCAAAAATAATGAAGGGATGCTATCAAATATATTTCAGCGACCTCAAGTAGAGTAATTCAGCGATGGTCCCAAGCAGAATTCAGCGACGCAACCAAGAATGATTCAGCGATGCTACCAAAAACAATTCTGTGATGCTACCAAAAATAATGAAGGGATGCTATCAAATATATTTCAGCGACCTCAAGTAGAGGAATTCAGCGATGGTACCAAGCAGAATTCAGCGACACAACCAAGAATGATTCAGCGATGCTACCAAAAATAATTCTGTGATGCTACCAAAAATAATGAAGGGATGCTATCAAATATATTTCAGCGACCTCAAGTAGAGGAATTCAGCGATGGTACCAAGCAGAATTCAGCGATACAACCAAGAATGATTCAGCGATGCTACCAAAAATAATTCTGTGATGCTACCAAAAATAATGAAGGGATGCTATAAGAACATTTCAGCGACGCTCATTTCCGTTATATATATTTTTACGCAAATTTACTATTTTAACCTTAAATTAATCTCAACCATCAATTTACAAAATGCATCAACGGTCTAGAGGCATCCGCAGCACATCATGTCGCGGCACCCTAACGGATCCCGTTTGCATAGTGTGTGTTTTTCTTTTTGTATACCAAAATATACATTTATTTATATAGGAATAAGTATCTATTTAATCATGAGCAATTAGCATATTTATTATTAGGGATATTTATTATTAGGGTAATTATACTATTAAGAGATTAAATGATCAAATTAGTTGGATTAAATATATGAAATATGAATTCATGAATTATTTAAATTAATTAATGAATTAAATTAACAAATAATGAATTATGGTTTATTAATTAAATTAACAATTAATGGCATGAGGACTTAGCCCAAGTAGTTAAATATCTCAACTTCCAACGGAATGTTGGAGGTTCCATTCCCCACCGGCCCCATATTCCTCCCTTTTACTCCATTTTGTAATTTGTGTGGCATGAGCTCCCACCACCCATTTGCTAGCCGCTGTTCAGCCAAAAAAAATTATTAATGGTTATTAGTGAAGTTAAAATTAATGAATTATGGTTTATTAATTGTTAATTTAATTCATTACTTAATTTAAATAATTCATGAATTCATATTTCATATATTTAATTCAACTAATTTGATCATTTAATCTCTAATAGTATAATTACCCTCATAATAAATATGCTAATTGCTCATGACTAAATAGATACTTATTCCTATATAAATAAATGTGTATTTTGGTATAAAAAATAAAAACACACGCTATGTAAACAATTACTAGCAAGCTATATAAGCAAAAAAAAATAAAAAAAATACTAGCAAGCTATATTACTTAAAATAGAATATGTCTAATTTTTCTTTTTTTTAATGGAATCGCCAACTACAGTGGCGATTCCAAATTTTAAATTTTTTTTATTCTAAATCGCCATCTACAATGGCGACTTTGCTTTTTTATATTTTTTTTAATGTCGCCAACTACTAGCTATTAATATTTTGGCGATTTATATTTTTAAATGGCGACTTGTGAATATTTTATTTATTTTCATGTACATCGGCCATCGCCAACTCAAACGGCGATTTATATTATTTATTTATTTGAGATGGCAATTTTGTGCTATTTTGGGAAGACTGGAATTTATGTGTATTATTTAAATAATTAAACCTGTGTAGGCGTACTGGTCAGTGCTTATATGTTCAGACCTGCCTAGCTCTTCAGATATTTTGTAAGCTCAACTCTTTTTTCAACAAGATCTGCAAAGTGTTTATCTGTGTATACTTTTGAATTTATTTTTTTTTTTCTTAATTTGTTTTCCATGAAACTTCTTCTCCTTGTCACTGTACAGGCTGTGGTTAGTTTTGTAACGATGCAGTTTCATCAGCTCTGTACTATTTTCTTCACATTCTCATTGCGCACTAGGACCCATTATTCTTCATGGTGGTGCAAGGGTATTATTATCATTATTTCTCCTTCCCAGTGAATGATCTCACAATTGAAAATCCCTGAGAAAACTATATATAACGTTTTCTTGCAGTATATATATCAAGCGACTGCAGGTAGAGGATGGATCTGTCTGTCTGTCTCCAAGCCCTTCAGCAGCCAGCTGACTATATTAACACAGCTTTATTTTAAATGTTCTTTAGAATGGAAATTGTGCTGCTGTTAGCTGTGATATTTGCATTTGGGTACAACAAAGGTCTATCCTATCTTCTTCTCACCATTTCGTGGCTGTTTGCTCCGTACGTATTTATTCACAATCCATCAGGGTTTGAGTGGCAGAAGTAAGCTGTCATCCTGAAACGTTTTTACTTTCTTTCTCTGTCTGGCTGATTTATTTATTTATTTATTTATTATTATTATTTTTTTTTTAAAAAAAAAAAAAAAAACAAGCTTTATGTTATCAGGACTTCCGGGATTGGACAAATTGGCTCTTTTATAGAGGTGGAATAGGAGTTAAAGGTGAAGAAAGCTGGGAGGCTTGGTGGGATGAAGAACTGGTGTATGGATATATACTTTTTATTCACAATAATACATATACAGCTTACTACGGAGTATAATTTAATGTCGGTTATCCTCTACAAGTTTGAACCTTTTCTAATACTCCCTCCATTTTGTTGGGTAACTCCGGTACCCTGTTTTAAGCTAATCTATTACAAACCCAAAAGGCCTAACTAGTGGGATTACATAGCTTTGATCTCACATACATGGTTCACTCAAGAACATAAAAAACAGAAAACAGAAGCAAGAAACGCCTTCACCAAAGTTGTTGCTTTACCGGATCTGGTCACAGCTTCGACGGACAGATCACAGCTTCTCCTAACTGCTGCTCGAAAGGTCCCAAGGCCTTTATCCACTTTTCAAATCTGCAAGTTATGTTAGTAACACAAACTTATAACAACAAATATTATATTAAAGGTGAGAATGGTGATACCAAACAGATCTATTAAGATCTGTTGCATATAGGCTCAGGAAGCCCAATAGAGACAACAACTCAACCAAGGTACCAAGCAGAATCGGTCCAAAAGGGAAGAGAATGGTCGGCCAACACTATTAACGACACCAAGCTCAAGAAGAACGAAGCTCCAGTCGTCTCAGCCCATCGCCGGAACATTCACGGGTCACCGCCACTTTATGCGCTTCCACTGCCGTCCTCCGATGTCTCAACCCCGTCACCGGAAACCACTTCCGGTGACCCTAAACCTCTGTGGCTCTACAAAAGAAGCACACACAACCCTACCGAACCACCAAGGTCCGGCTTCCCAACCCCATGAGAGAACTCACACCACTCAGCCCTCAACCTCAAATACTCACAAAGGGAAGAACTAATCAAGCCCTAAAGATGGTGTTGGTGGTGGAATCTGGAAATGAAAGGCACAGCAGCAAAGAGAGCGCCGCTGCTTACTGAAGAAAAGGGAATGGGAATTATGAGGGTTGATTTTGGAGACTCACGGCTGAGGGAGTATTAATATATCTAGTCATGGGCCTCAGCAGTGTATACTTCATGGGCCTGTAGAGAGACTTGGGCCAGCAGAATAATGGGCCACACTTTCAACATTCTCCACCTTGGACCATTTTCTGTGTTACACAAGAGTGTGTTCGTTGGTGCTTCGATGTCATCATTGCCTAATCATACCTTCACTTACCAGTCCCTTACCAACAGTATACACAAAGTATAAAAGCAGTAAATCATGCATCAGAACAGAATATTTCAACCAAAGTCAAAGTGAAGGATTTTCATGCATGACATCATCTTCTCAGTAGGCAAACACTTAGTTCCCATATCAGCAGGATTAAATTCAGAAGCAATTTTATCCAGTTTCAGTTTTTCACATTCAACATTGTCCCTAATGAAGTGGTACTTAACATCAATATGTTTAGACCTATCATGAAAAACAGGATGTTTGCTTAACTGAATCGCAGATTGGCTATCAGAAAAAATGGTAATCTCATTTTTCAATCCTAGTTCATGCATCAGACCACTAAACCAGATTCCTTCTTTAAAAGCTTCAGTTATGGCAATGAATTCAGACTCAGTAGTGGATAAAGCAACAACAGATTGCAATTGAGATTTCCAACTCACACAAGACCCACCTAGAGTGAACACATAGGATGTAGTAGACTTCCTACTATCCCTATCATTAGCAAAGTTAGAGTCTACATAACCAGTCACAAACATATCATCATGCCATTTAGAAAAACACAGAGAATAATGCATTGACTTGATTAAGTATCTCAAAAGCCATTTTAAAGCTTCCCAATGTGGTCTACCAGGATTAGCCATAAATCTGCTCAAACAACTTATAGGATAAGCTAAATCAGGCCTAGTAGAAATCATCAAATACATAACAGACCCGATGGCATGCGCATAAGGAACAGATTCCATATCTTTCATTTCAGATTCATTTTTAGGGCATTGTTCTTTAGTCAACAGGAAATGAGAAGCAAGTGGACAACCAACAGATTTAGCATTTGACATCTTGAATCTATAGAGAACCTTTTTCACATACTCAGCCTGGTTAAGGAGTAGGGTTGAATTAGCCCTATCCCTAACTATATGCATTCCAAGAATGCATTTGGCTTCTCCTAGATTCTTCATGTCAAAGCTCTTGTTCAAACAATTTTGAACCTCAACAATGCTTTTCATGCAAGGACTAACAAGCAACATATCATCAACATAAAGCAATAAGAACATAGGCACAGATTTCACATCTTTCATGTACAAGCAATGGTCAAATTTAGATCTAGTGAAACCTATGTCCTTCATGCATTTATCAAATTTAATGTTCCACTGTCTAGGTGCTTGTTTTAGTCCATACAAAGCTTTTTTCAAAAGGCATACATGATTGGGTTTGGTTTTGTCCACAAAACCTTCAGGTTGCTTCATACAAATTTTTCTATCAATGTCACCATGCAAGAAAGCAGTTTTAACATCCATTTGTATAAGCTCCCAATCAAAATGAGCAACTAAGGCAAGCATTACTCTAATAGTAGTGAACTTAGCAACAGGTGCAAATATTTCAGAATAATCTACACCCTCCTTCTGAGTAAAGCCCTTAGCTACAAGCCTAGCCTTATACCTCTCACCATTACTTTCCTGTTTGATTTTAAAAATCCATTTACAGTCAATCACAGAAATATTTTCAGCCCTAGGAATCAACAACCATGTCTCATTTTTATGCAATGATTCAATTTCTTCATTCATAGCACTAAGCCACTTACTAGCCTGTTTAGACTTAACAGCTTCAGAATATGATTTAGGCTCATGATTATCAAGTTCTTCGCACACAGTCATAGCATAAGCAGTAAGAACAAAATCAGATAGCCTAGCAGGAGTTTTACCTACTCTTCTAGCTCTATCCCTAGCTAGCATATAATCACTAAGATCATTCAAATCATTTTCAGGAATAATTTCTTCATTCTGAGCTCCACCTTCATCAATATCATGGGTATCAATATCATGAGTATCAGTTATGGGTTCCTCATTCACATGCAAATTGGGATCAGCAATTTCAGCATTTTCAATCACATTAGGCACAGCAATGGGAGCAGGCAAATTCACAGAATGTTCCACAGAAGAAGACTCCACCTCAACAGAAGTACTATCATTCTCAAAAACTTTCATAGGAAATTCAGATTCATTAAAAATCACATCCCTACTAACAATGATTTTAAAACCACCCCCTGATCTATCAAACAACCTGTAACCCTTAGTTCCCTCAGGATAACCTAAGAAAATACATTTCTTGGTTCTAGGGTCCAATTTATCATTACTAGTATGCACAAAAGCTGAACATCCAAACACTCTAAGATGTTCATAATCAACAGGTTTACCAAAAAAGACAGAATCAGGAGATTTACCATTTAAAGGGGCATTGGGTGATTTGTTAACTAAGTAAGCAGCTGTCATCAGTGCTTCACCCCAGAACTTCTTAGAAAGGCCAGTAGGTGCCATCAAGCACCTAACCTTTTCTAATAAAGTTCTGTTCATTCTTTCAATTACCCCATTCTGTTGAGGTGAGTAAGGAACAGATTTATGCCTTCTAATACCAGATTCAGCACACAAAGCATCCATTTGGTGATTACAAAATTCAAGCCCATTATCTGTTCTAAGTGTACCAATCTTTAAACCAGTTTGATTCTCAATCAAAGCTTTCCAGTGTTTAAAATTCCCAAAAACATCAGATTTGTTTTGCATGAGAAATACCCAAACTTTTCTAGAATAATCATCCATGATAGATAAAAAGTATCTTCTACCACCATGTGTGGGCGTCGAAGATGGACCCCACACATCAGCATGAATGTACTCCAGTACACGGGTGGATTTTATCCCAACGGGATATGAAGAGTTAAAAGACACTCTATGTTGTTTACCAGCTAAGCATGATTCACAAAGATCAACTTCACATAAATCAGATTTTAAACAACCAGCATCTTTCAGAAATTTCATGCCTTTGTCACTCATATGCCCTAGTCTAGCATGCCACAAAAGCGTATTTTCTTTCACCTTATTAGAACTAGAACTAGCAGCAAGAGCACAATTAACCACATTAGAGACCACAAAAAGATTATTCTTGATAATGGCCTTAAACAACATCAAATTCCCTTTGAACATTTTAATCATGTCATTACCAATTCTCCCTTCTAAACCTTTCTTCTGCAAGGTCGCAAGAGAAATCAAATTGTAAGACAAATCAGGCACATGTTTCACACCATCAAGACAGAATCTTGTCCCATTCTCAAATTGTAAGACAATTTTTCCTATACCTAAGACAGGACATCTATTGTCATTACCCATGAACACAAAGTCTTTTTTAACAGGTTGATAGGATTCAAATAATTCAACATGCGGAGACATATGGGAGGTGCACCCTGAGTCTAACAACCACACATATTTAGAAACATCTTTAGCCATATTAACATCAGAAAAACAATTCATATCATGAACCATTAAAAGTTCATCATGCCTAACTGCTACATCAGTCACAGCATTAACCTCATTGTTCTGATTATCAATTTGATTTTTCTCTTTCTTAGGGAGTCTACAATCTTTAATGAAATGGCCCTTTCTACCACAGTTGTAACATTTCTTATCATGTTTACCTCTTGACTGAGATCTATGTGATTTAGACTGACCCCTAGCATTGCTTCTGCCCCTATCGTTATGCTGTTGGTGATTACTCTTTTTCCAAGACCTACCCCTAGTCATAAACACCTTATCAGAATGCTTAGAGGAATTCTTCATTTCAAGTTCTTTGTTCTTTAGACTCTTAATTACATGATCTAAAGTCAAATCATCTCTAGCATATTGGATAGCAGATTTCACATCAGAATAACTATCAGGGATGGCATTCAACAACACTATAGGCACATAATCATCTATATGCTTATCACCAGTTGCTTTAATGTCTTGAACCAGTTTAGTAAAATTATCTAAACCCTCATCTAAGTCTCTAGATATATCCAATTTAAATTTAAAAAATTTACCAAGCAGGAATATTCTAGAAGACAAAGATGACTCAGCATACAGTTCAGACAGCCTCTCCCAAAGGTCCTTGGCTGTTTTGCAATCACTAACTTTTCTAAGGACAGCATCAGATAAACTTAAGATTATGGCAGATTTAGCAAGTTCATCTACTTCAGTCTTTTTAGCTTCAGTAACTTCGTTATCAAAGAGTTGATCAATTGCATTATAAACTCTTTGTTGGACAAGAACACAACGCATCTTAACTTGCCAGATGCTGAAGTCGTTCTTTCCATTAAAAGGAACTATGCTATTTGAGGTGGAGGTCATTATTGTGTTTGGCCTTTTTAATCAGAATGAGCAAACAAGTGCTCAAACACTTAGCCAACTAATCACAATTACTTCCACCCTATAGCATATAACATCCTTTTAAATTTTTGAAGCAAACCCAAATTAATTTTGGATGCCCAAAAATTTTCAGAATTGACCCAACTGTTGGGCAGGCCCAAAATCAATTTTTGGGAGGCCCAATAGTCCCAACGGTCACTTTCCAAAATTTGGATTGACTTTCACAGATTCCCAAAAAATCACAACTTTCAAGATTTTCAGGAATCTGCTTTTTCAAGGAATAAGAAATCAGATTTTCTATTCCCAAAAAATTTCAAATCCACAATTTTTGCACACAAAGCACAATAACACAGAAAATGCACAATTCACTAATAACACCACACAAAGCAGTTTATGCACAACAAAATGCAGAGAACAAAAAACACAGTTTAAGCATAATATTTCCAGATTTTAAAGCACAAAGCTCCAGGCATGAAAAATCACATATTTCAAGCAACAATCCAGAACAAGAATATTATCTTAAAACTGTAAAAAAATGGATCAAGCTATTTTACCTTGCGGGGGTGCCTTGACCAACCCCCATCCCAAAGTGGCCTATGGCTCTGATACCACTGTTGGGTAACTCCGGTACCCTGTTTTAAGCTAATCTATTACAAACCCAAAAGGCCTAACTAGTGGGATTACATAGCTTTGATCTCACATACATGGTTCACTCAAGAACATAAAAAATAGAAAACAGAAGCAAGAAACGCCTTCACCAAAGTTGTTGCTTTACCGGATCTGGTCACAGCTTCGACGGACAGATCACAGCTTCTCCTAACTGCTGCTCGAAAGGTCCCAAGGCCTTTATCCACTTTTCAAATCTGCAAGTTATGTTAGTAACACAAACTTATAACAACAAATATTATATTAAAGGTGAGAATGGTGATACCAAACAGATCTATTAAGATCTGTTGCATATAGGCTCAGGAAGCCCAATAGAGACAACAACTCAACCAAGGTACCAAGCAGAATCGGTCCAAAAGGGAAGAGAATGGTCGGCCAACACTATTAACGACACCAAGCTCAAGAAGAACGAAGCTCCAGTCGTCTCAGCCCATCGCCGGAACATTCACGGGTCACCGCCACTTTATGCGCTTCCACTGCCGTCCTCCGATGTCTCAACCCCGTCACCGGAAACCACTTCCGGTGACCCTAAACCTCTGTGGCTCTACAAAAGAAGCACACACAACCCTACCGAACCACCAAGGTCCGGCTTCCCAACCCCATGAGAGAACTCACACCACTCAGCCCTCAACCTCAAATACTCACAAAGGGAAGAACTAATCAAGCCCTAAAGATGGTGTTGGTGGTGGAATCTGGAAATGAAAGGCACAGCAGCAAAGAGAGCGACGCTGCTTACTGAAGAAAAGGGAATGGGAATTATGAGGGTTGATTTTGGAGACTCACGGCTGAGGGAGTATTAATATATCTAGTCATGGGCCTCAGCAGTGTATACTTCATGGGCCTGTAGAGAGACTTGGGCCAGCAGAATAATGGGCCACACTTTCAACACATTTATTTTTAAGTATTACGTTTGCTTTGTAATTACTATTCATAGATGAGTAGCTTTAATTCGACTTTTTAACACAATTATATAAGATAAAACATACTCAAATGGGATTTTGGTTGATTTAGAATATCAAATTTTTATAATTTTACTTTTATACAATTTGAGATATTAAGCGTTAAAAATGTATTTTGGATTGCGTAAAAACATGAAGGCGTAACACTTTAAAAAAAACAAACGGACCAAGTACAAAATAGTAGTAGTACCTTTGCACTAATAAATATTTAACATTTTTCTGCAGTCGCATATTCGAACCTTGAGTGGCAGCGTGATGGAAACTAACTAGATATTCTAAGCCGGCGGTTTTTCATCTTCGGCCAGTATGGCATTGTCTACCATTTGAATGTCAAGGGAACGAGTCAATCACTATCGATACATATATACTTTTTCCTAATGATGATGATATTGCTCCTCCTCATGCACGAACGTTGTTTATCATGCTTTTGGTGATGTATGTGATTAGAGCAGGAAGGTTTGTTTTGCATTAAATTAAATTTGATCCTAATATTCTATGCATTCACTTGATTCTTATGAACATTAAATAATACACGTGATGGAATTAAGTTCTTTTAGCCAAGGTCATCGTTATGAAAGGTTAATTCCAGGCAGGGTGAACTTATCAGTTATCACATTCTCTGTATAATAATCTTTTATGTGATTAATAAAACAGGAATCTATATGAATATGTATACTTCCTCCATTTTGAAATAACCACTCCGTTTATGTGTTTCATACGATTCAAGACACATTTTTAATCCTTAATAACTCAAATTGTATACAAGTAAATATTATAAAATTTTGCTCTTCTAAAATTAGGTTATTAGACAAATTTAACAAGATGTCATTTCACTATACTTTATCTTATATAATTGTACTAAAATTTACAAAGGAATAATTACTAACAACATCCATTTTCTTATCATTTTTGTCCGATCCATCTCCTTCCAATTTTTGGCCCATAATAGTTCACTTGATTTGCTAATTAAAACAGAATCCATCCTAAACTCACTGATCCAAGTCAATTAGAGATTTATTCGGAAAATTTGCCAAAAACGTCCATTTTTTGTCGTTTTGTCCGAATTCATCATCTACCACCTTTGCAAATAATTGGCTCTAACGGTTGTGACCGTTGCATTAAATATATTCCACTTTTGTGCATTATATTTTATTCTTTTTTTTTTGTCTTTACAGTCTACATTCTTTTTTTTCCGAATCCGTACTAGTGGATACAACTACAAGTTAGATGTTTTAATGCATATCTTATTCTCATTTCAAACATTAAGAAACCTAGTTAGATGCATTAGATATTTTCATTATAATATCATCAAACATTAGGTTTCCTTCAAAACAAAAATGAACTAACAATTGACACAACCAATGAGGGCTCAATGACAATTTAGTGGAGTCGTCATCCAAGCAAAGAATGAATAAGGTATAAAAATTATCAATGTGAATGAGACATTTCATAGAGCGGATGAAGTTGTGGAGCATTAAAATTTTGAAAGAGATGAAGTATAGGCAGATGTTATGAAACTTACTTGTTTGGAGTTGATTATTATATTGCCCATTTTTTTAATTATTGAAATGTAGTTTCTTGTCCAACGCCTTGATCTGTCATTCGGGTTCCAACATGATTGATTTGCTCCTTTTTTATAAGTAAAGAGGCAGTGATTAGTAAGAGTAGTAATGGGTAAGATTTAGGTTTCTAATTAAGTTTCTTCATGTTTGACATGGGAATATAATATGCATTGAAAACATATCACTTGTAATTGTGACAGTATAATATAGAATGTAGTATAATGTACAAAAGTATAATATATTTAATGCAATTGTTTGGAGCCAATTATTTGTAAGGGCTGTAGAGGGCGGATTCACACAAAACGACAAGAAAATGTGGACATTTTTAGAAAAATTTCCGATTAAATCTCTAATTGATTTGGTTTAGTGAGTTTATGACATATTTTGTTTTTAATTAGCAACAAAACGGACTAATAAGGGCAAAAAATTCGAAGGAGACAGATCCTACAAAAATGACAAGAAAAGGAATTTTGGCAATTATTCCAATTTACAAACAACTCATAAATTTACAAATATACCCAAAAAAAGAAAAGAAAAGAAAAGAAAAAACATTGCACTACAAATTTTCGGAGCATTATTTTCATAAACATTGCTCGTGAAATCTTCTCATCATTCCCCATTTTACTACAAGGTTCATATTCCACTAAACCAGGAACAGCTAACTATAGAACCTTCAAACAATGATAACAAAGCCAACCATTTTCTCAATCCCTGTCCAAAATCATAATCATGTGGTAACTTATATCTGAAACCATTAATGCCAGTAACTACTCTGCAGATGTACCTGTTACTTTTTGTGATTTTGCTGCTTCCATCTTACTTGTATATAGATGAACAAGAGCTGAGAATACAGGAGTTCATTCCATGTGTCGGGAACACCGGGAAGGCACCAGTGACTACAATCTTGGTGCGTTTCAAAATTTTGTTTCACCACCTCTGTCATATTTGGCTGCCTATAAAATGAAGGGTGCGCGTCCCTTCTATAATTTGTCATTCTGGTCACATCTTGATAGTATACAGGGATTCGGACCCTCTCCATCGACTTATTCAGCATTTAAGAAATCGAGGGACTCACTTCTTCTATGTTTAGCAAATCTTTCTTATCCACAATAGGATCTTTGTCATCACATCTTCCACCAGTATTCCACTCTCCTTTACTGAGGCAACAAAAAGGGCATAAATGCAAGGATATGTGATCGAAGATATGAAGCTGCGATCATGACATGTCTTATCATTTACCTGAAGTGGGAGAACGAATAGCCTCTAAAGAAGACATGAGTCTTCTCAGGGTCGATATTAGTTTCTATCCACCTTGCCCATGTCTCCATTGCTTTCGCAAAAGCTTCTTCCACATCAAGTTTTTCATGAACATGGTCACCTTCTTGATAGTAACCTCTCCTACATGATACACATTTGCTTTACAGCCTACCACTTATGCAGAAAGACAAATAATTTGCAGATAAGTTAACCAAGGTGTCAAAATCAATTACCCTTGAGATGTTTTCTCATGTGTCCACCAATTTCCCGTATTAAAGATAAGCACATCCGCATCCTTCAAGGTATCATACCACTGTTCCCGTATTACCCTTGAGATGTTTTCTCAAGTGTTTCTTTCGTTGAACCATTTTTTAACGGCACTTCCCACTCTTGAACAAGAAAAGCAGACCAAATATACTCCACTGAACAATTGTAATCCTATACGAATAACAAGAAACTTATCAAGACAAAACACAACATAAACTAGTGACCGTAGGAGCTTAAACACTGTTCTAGTCTTCTAGAGGAGGCTGTAATTCGATTCTCATAATGTATGAATTCGGAGAACACAACACACGACACACGACACAAAAAAGAAGCAAACAACTACCAAGAATATAAAAGAGTAAGCCCCCTCTTTCTTGAACTCATTCCTACCAGAAGCTTCAAACACTCTGCTCTTATCTTTAACAGAATTCCACAGCAAACAAACCATCGATTCCCACATATTTCTGTTTAGAGAATCTCCCACATAAACCATCCTCTTCCCTCTCAAAAGCCTCAACATTTTCTGTGGATTCAATCTGCCCTAGGGATTCCAAACAACAATACAGTCAGATAAAAAGGTTTACTTCAGCTGCCCCAATCTAACACAACAGACGATGAAATTACCTTGGGATATCGCAGTGGTGTGGCTGCCATCTGTACTTCTCGTAATCCTTATCAGGCCTTCCATTTCTATAACAATTAAAGGATTCCTCCATGAAGGGGCACGATCCACCTTCATACAAAGGGGGCAAATCACTCTTCACCCATTCCCCATCAAATACGTCGCAATTGGCCACCGTTTCCAGCCGGCCTTTCTCCTTCGAATTCCCCAATGACGATTCATTGCCCAAACCCTTAATATTACCTAACCCTAAATCCCCCATCTCCTCCGTCCCATTCCCGGGAGGGATTGCGTCGCCAAAAATGAAATCGGGGAAATGGGAGGGGAATCGGGGCCGCTTGGCGAGAACGCTCTTGAAGGAGCGATGGATGTGGGAGTTCGAAAACAGAAAAAGCAGAGAGCAGAGAAGGAAGGTGATGGCGAAGAGACAAACGAAGGATAGGGATCGGTAATTGGGTCGGAATGTGGGCGTCCCGATGAAGGCAGTGGGCGAGAAAAGTGTTTTTCTGAGATCGGATGTGAAGTTGGTGGAGGGGATTTTCAATTGGGGAACAGGCCATAGAGGCGATTTGGATGTGGGTAATGTGGGTGGTGAGGATTCGTCCATGGCAGGGGAAGATTGAAAGCACGAATTTGATTGAAAATTGATTAGTCGGAGAAAAGAGAAGAAGAAGGGGAGACATTTGAAGGATGAATCCGTTGATATGATGGATGATGTGAGAAAGGCGTGGGTTGGGAGTTTATGGCATTTGGATCCGCGCCATTGCCTTGTTTTGAAATACGTAGTACTACTAAATGGAAAAGAGCTTGATTGGATTTTTCAAAAAAAGGAGTACTACTATAAGAAAATGGTAATGCTGGATAAGGCCATCTCCATCTGAGCTCTCCTAATTCCTCCACTTTTTTCCTTCCAGATCATATTTTCTTTCTTCCACATCACCAATCAACTTCATCCCATTTTTATTTCCAATAAAATAATTCTACTTTTTCCACATCATTATTATAAAGAATTTAAATAAAAAATATAATAAAAATCTTTTTAATTAATTATTTTTACAGAATTATTTAATTATTTATAATTATAATTATAGTATTTTAAAATTAAAAAAAAAAAAGAAAAAAGAGAAAACAAAAAAGAAAAAAATAATAAAAAATACACAAAGCTGTCTGGCACGGCAGAGCTCCTCCATTGTGGAGGAGCATGCACCACGTCAGCGCATTGCTGACGTGGCATTGGGCATGGGGAGCTAAAACATTTAGCTCCCCAATGAAGATGCCCTAATGACACCTGACTCCAAGTCCAAGAGTAGGTGTTCCGGTGTGTACACTGACAATTCCAAAAGTCTATAAGGTAATGTAGTTGGCGTAAGGTTATGATGCTTGGAAGTGGAAAATGGAGTGGGGGGGGTTGGGTAGTAGTATTACGACATGGTTCCATGCTGGCACAGCATGTCCTGGAGTATTTTATAACCATTGGATCCAAAACTAAATCAATGGTTAATAAAATTATACTAATGTTACTTTCCTAACTTAATTATTCTTTTCTCATGCTTCCTCCTTTTTTAAATTTTTGCTACGGACCCACAGTGCGCATTGTCCAATTCACATTTTAAATCATTGATAACTCAATTTTAGTACAAATAAAAATTCTAAAACTTGGATATTTAAAAACTACAGGATGAAACAAATCTAACAAGATCTCACTTGACTATATTTTAACTTCTATAATTATGATGAAAATTGAAATCAAAGTTGTCCAACGAACAATACAGAATGTCTCATCCCACATAACAAAATGTTCAATACTTCAACACAGAATGTCACCTCCCTCATAACAGAATATCAAATACTTCAACACAGAATGTCATATTCCACATGACAAAATGTTAAATACAACAAAACAGAATGATTGAAATAGCATGACAGAATATTACATATAACAAGACAGAATGTAACACAGAATGTCATATTCCACGTGACAGAATGTTAAATACAACAAAATAGAATGGTTGAAATAGCAAGACATAATGTTACATATAATAAGACATAATGTAACACAGAATCTCATATTCCACGTGACAGAATGTTAAATACAACAAAACAGAATTGTTGAAATAGCAAGACAGAATGTCACATATAAGAAGACAGAATGTAACATATTTCGTGACAAAATATTATATTATTTGACATTCTGTTTCGGAATGTCAACATTCTGTTTGATATGTTTTACCATTCTGTTCTGAGTTTTTGTACATTATATTTGGAATATATAGACATTTTGTTTAGAGTACATAAACATTATGTTTTCAATATATTAACATTCTGTTTTGAAATATATCTTCATTCAAAATGACATTTTGTTTCATTTAAATTGACATTATGTTTCATTCAAATTGACATTCTATTTTTTAAAAAAAAAAAATATGTTGAAACCTAACATCGTGTTACATTTGTATCATTTATTGTGTTAAAATCTAACATTTTGTTTTGTACAATATGATATTATATGCCTTATTATTTATGTAATATTATGTACCAAAGTCATATAAATCTAATAATTATGTTTTCATTCAATATTACATTCTTTGTTAAATTATCATACGTTATGTTATACTTCCTCCGTATTTAAATAATATTAATGTTTGCATAGTAAACACTATATTACTCATTTTTTTATTTGTAAATATTTTTCAATTTAAATCTGTAGAAGACATATCTTTTATAATCATGTTAGAAACTTAAGGCAGAATATTAGATATTTCAACGCATAATGTTAATAACATAGTGTTATTATGAATGAAATACATTGACTAAAATATAAAAAAATATTAGATAATTTAAGACAAAATGTCACTTCATACAAAGCAGAATGTTAGATCCTTCAAGACATAATATTAGATCATTCGAGACAGAATGTTAAGACAGAATGTCAATTCATAAAAGAATGTTAGATGCTTCAAGACATAATATTAGATATTCAAAATAGAATGTTAGTTTGAAAGAAATATATGGACAAAAATATAATAGAATATTGGATATTTCAAGACAGAATGTCACATTACACATAACACAATGTTAGATAATACAAGACAGAATGCTAGACAATGTTTATAGCCATTATGTTTCATGAGTTTAGTTATAACCGTGAGATCCAAATTTTGCCACTGTTCATTATATTGCTTTGGTATCAATTTTTATCATGGTTATACAAATTAAAATATAGCCAAGTTAAATCTTGTTAGATTTGTATCATCTTGTAGTTTTTAAATATTGAACTTTTAGAATTTTTACTTATACAGAACTTAAGTTATTAATAGTTTAAAATTGCATTGGACTGCGTGCACTGTGGGTCCGTAGCAAATAATAAAAAATAGAGGAAGTATATTCTAAAAAGTTGTAAAAGCTGCAAAAAGATATAAAGTTAAAATTAATTAATAAGGCAAGTAAAATTACATAAATATTCTTACCACATCTACACCGTTGATTTGATAAAAAAAATAAAATAAATCTAATGGCTATTATTTAGAGCAGCATGTACCGGAAATTTTGGTTCCAGTATAGGAACCATTTCGGTAGTATTAGGTTATGCTACAATGCCGTGTTGGAAGACTAATGACGTGTTGGCGGGAGCAAGCAAGTCGGTAAGCCATTTCCAGAGCCGGCTGGAAGGGTGAGCCAGTGGCGCCACCGCTCCGGGCCCCCAAATTTTGGGGGCCCCACTCTTTTTTTTAAAATTATGCATTATAAGTTTATTTTCACATTTATTTTCTTAACTTCATTGTTGGAGTTTGAATTATTTACCTTTTTTCCGGTAGAATGATTTACCTTTTTAATTTATATTTTTAAAACATTGAAACTCGTGTATATCGGTAAAGGTGTATGAGTTATGCCACAAAAATTACAATTTTTAATTTCCCTTTTGTTTGGTTTGCATAATTTACATTTTTCAATTCCCTATTTATGTGGTGTGGTACATTCTTCTTTTGATGTTTCTCTTCGTCTTATATTTTCTTTTTCAATTACAACAAACTCTTCACCAATATTAAGTGGCCAGCTAAGACTTCCGATACTTTTTTAAATTTAAGCATCTATCAATTGAACTATATCACATCACAACAACACCACACCACATAATTTGTTAGAATATTCTTTATTTTCTTATGTTTTTACTCCGTTTAATATTTTTTAGATTTACTAGTTAATATTGAATCATTTTTTGTATTATTATGTGGGACCTAATGAAGAATTTTGCTCCGGGCCCCTGAAAAGATCGAGACGGCCCTGGCCATTTCCCTGCCGCCGGGTGACTGTCTGGCTGAGGTGATCCCATGCGGTTCAACAAACAAGCATGATGTGAGAAAATAAAGCGCACAAAATAGGTGCAATGAGTGTAGTCAACGTCCCATTTGATTACTTAAACTCATAATTATTTCATATCTTATTATTATTCTAATTTTAACATTTTTAAAATTGCCAATTGAAACAACAAATCAATTTTATTTAAAGAATTTGCAGAGCCTTAAAGGCATTCCTAAGTGGTATTGGTAAATCCATTAGTTTTTTTGTGATTGGAGTCGGAAATTTCCAAAATCCAAAATCAGTTTCAAAGTGAAATCATAAGAATACAAAATTCAACAGAATTTCAAAACCCTCAATTTTGAAAATTTAAGTCTCAAATTCTAATTTCAAACACTAATTACGATTGTTCTAGTATTGAGAAATACTACAACTTAATTTGATTTAAAAATATTTTGGTCGCCCGCCAATTCCACTCTAAAAAATATTGCTTCTAGTATGTTTTGCTTTTAACTTTTCCGTTTCACATGTATTTTTTCAAAAAAAAAAAAAAAAAAAAAAAAAAAAAAAACCTATCCAAACAAGCCTTTAGAACCAAAAAAAATGCACGGAAAATTGAATTGCCAACTTCTTATTCAAGGAAACTCTCAGAAATGCCACAGTTATATGGTATTCCATCAAACTGGAGAAACTTCATACATCTCTTACTACTCATTACTCAGAAATTACAAGATCTGCACTGCTAGGCCGAACATCTAATATCTAGCTTCATAACAAAAATATACTCTCGTATCCAAAACCTGATGTAATGTTATGAGATGCATGCATCCGTAGATGCGCCCACCAGGTAACACCGACTGGATCAACATTCAACCAAAACATATATACTCATGCTAATGTAAGACCTAGGCTAGTAAAGTCGTCCATATTTGGAACCAGAAACATACTTTACAAGACAATGAAAGAAATCAATGCCTTGAAGCAACAAACTTGAATGCATCTCACCATAACATCTACTCTATAAAGCAAAACATAATAATATGTATGTATGCAACCAGACAGTCACAACATTCAGGGGGGGGGGGGGGGGGGGGGGAGGAAACAAACAAACAAACAAACAAACAAATGGCAAATTTTACAAAGCTAGAGGAATCCATTTCCCACACCTTCAATGGCTCCTAAAAATTAAAAAAAAAAATAAAAAAATAAAAAAAAACTAGAGGAATTAGAGAATAACAGCAATTAATCAGACAGTCCAGAACGGATGCATGTCTGATTTTTTCAGCCAAACTAATTGAGAAAATACCAGTGCCAGTATAAAACAGAACAGCGATTTTTAAATTATTAAAGGTACAAAACCAGATGTCGAGTCATTAACATGACCAAAAATAAAATCTTGAGCACGAAAAAGCTCACAAGCAGTAATGACTACTATAAAGCTGTCCAAAATCTACTGATTCAACAAAAATGTAATTACAAGCTCTGAGAGTCGTTGAATCGATATTCTACACTATTACATATTGTTTTCTTCTTAATCTGTCAGACCTTGTCTCTAATCCAGGTGTTGATGACTTCTGACAAAACCTTTGTATTTCCTCATTGAAGATTCCGGAATCATTTCAAAACCTTGTCAAAAGTTATTCTTCCCTCAGAATCTTCCAAGATTGCAAAAAATAAATAGACCTATATCAGAATAGAGAAGCTACAGAACCTGCAATGCATGTAAACAAAACAAGATTACCATTACCACAACCAGCTCACCCCTTTATAAAGATTATTGCCTTCCTTAATCAAGAGCCCTTTATAAGGATTGAGGATGCTAAATGAATTGATGTAAGTAATCAATTGTATCACATGAAGTAAACACGGCCCTATAGCATTTAGTGAAGGAAATGACAAATAGTACTACTACTAAAGATGAGAACATAAACTGAAGCGCAAAATTATCTAAGCAATGAAGCATGTGCAGCTTATTCAAGACACATTCATGCATCCTACGTCAATCTGAAGCATTTTTCATTCTCTTTGTTTCCTACAAGCAGTAGATGACATAAATGAAACAAACATATTATGGTCATATACGTAGGGAAATGGAGAAAGAAAATACTAGAAAGAAAGAAATTGCTTATGACAAAAAGGCAGCAAATGTACAAGCCATAAAGAAGACTAACAAAATATATTCATATGTCACGGTGTCAATTCCTGTCTGGAGACAGAATCACCCTCTCCTCCTATCTAACCAGTACAAATTAAAAAGCTTTCAATTTTCTTTCAGCCCTAACAGTATTCAACCAGAAAAAGTATTGTGAAGTTATTAAGTAAGATTAGGTCTACAAGCATCTAAACTTCATTCATAGAAGAACCTAGAAGAATGTCAAAGAATCACATTGAGGAATGTCAAATTAAACAAACGTGTTGTCTTCCCAAAATCACTAGTAAATCATCAAATACGTATGACAAAGCAACACAATTTAACAAAGAAATAGCAGAAAAAAATCAAACCTTCCCAGTAACAAACTCGAAATGTTAAAAGAATCAACCAAACATATAATAGTACTACATATCAAGTCCTTACCAAGGGAGATAACACAAAGCACATCCGATGTCACAATTTGCCAACAATGTCAAGCATCAACCATCATAAAGGTATTTCGAACCACATCAAGCATTGCCCGGAAATTCGTTGCACTCGGTCCACCGCGACTCGGTTCACCGCCATTCGTACTCAAAATCCGTCTCTCTGTCTCTGGTGCCTCACTTGTTGAAACTGAATTCACCATAAAATACACGTCTTCGCGTTCATCCTGTCTTCGATCAGCGACTTCCGCGTCGTCCTCTTGCCTGCTGAGATCGACAGGCAATTCGTACCGGCACAGGGGACAAGTATTAGTCCTTCCAAGCCAATCAGTTATACAATCCTTATGAAAAAAATGCCCACACGGCAATTCATTGACTATTCGAGAAGCATCCAGATTAATCTCGAAATCGTCAATACAAATTGAGCACGGAGGCAGAGGCGTAACCAAATTCGGTGAGAAGATCTTAATCGGAAGTGAGGCAACAAAGGACTCCAAAGCAGGAGTCAATTGACAACAATTATAATCGGAATCGTACTCGTCGTCTAAGTCGAAGTCATCGTCATCGTCATCGTCATCTTCGTCTTCGTCTTCATCTTCATCGCCGATGTCGGACTCAGAGTCAATCGAAGTCCCGTAACTGATGCTGGAACCAGAGCTATCGTGAGAATTCGGCGGCGGGGAAGGAGGCGGCCACCTACGCGGCGGAAAGGGAACAGTCTCCGAAACGTTGAGGCTGTGGCGAGGGCACTGAGGGCACATGATAACGATGGGGGAAGGGTCGGGGGTGGAGGAAGAGTTGGGGGATAAATAAAAGCACAAAGAGCAAAAAAGGCGGCTGTCAATTGAGAGATCAGTATTTGCAGCGGCTGCGGAGGCGACCGAGATGGCGACGGCGGCTGCCGAAGAGGTAACAGAGCGGAGGGCGGGAAGCTCAGGCGCCGCCACAGCAGCGGCGGCAGCAGACGTCATGACTTGGGATTTGCAACTAAGAAATTTGGTGGCTTTATATACTCCTCCTACGAATTAAACTAATGGTGATTATTCTAGTGCTCCACTTGATTATTCATATCTTACTGAAAGTAAATTACTGTCGTACCCTTATTACCAGTTTTTAAATGGAAGTATAGTTTTCGGTTTTTTTTAATTTGTTTTATCATTCTCTAATTTTATTAATTTTTTCAATCGGTTCACTATAATATTTACTACCTTCGTTTTTTAGATTTGCACCGCTAAACACAGTCACGCATGGTGATGTAAATTTTTAAATATTAACACGATTAATTAAATTTAGGATCAATATCCTACTTAAATAATCCGATTCGACAAACATCTCGTTCCCCACCTCCATATTAATTATTTCTCTTTATTATTTTTCCTACAATACATAAACCTTAATTTGATTGAAATGGGGAAATAATATTAAATACTTCCTCCGTTCTCATATGTGTGAGACATTTAGTTTTGGGACATTATTCACCCATGCACTTTGATTTAAAGTTTTATCATAGTTATACAAGTTAAAATATAGAAGAGGGATCTTGTTAGATTCATCTCGTCGTGTAGTTTTTAAATATCGAACTTTTAGAATTTTTACATATACCGAACTTGAGTTATTATTGATTCAAAATATGCATTGGACTGCGTGCGCAGTGGGTCCGTAAGAAATATTTGAGAATGGAGGAAGTAATAGTTAATACAGATGTAAGTAATGATGTTTCGAATGGGTCGGTTATCTGAATATGATACAGGCTGGATTGATACTATAATTTTGTTAATTGGGTCGATTTAAAAGAATATGGTGAATTAGAATGAATTTGCCACCAAATGGAGCAAAACAAAAGTTTGGGACGAAATTGAAAAAAAAAAGATAAATGGTTAAATGGGTTTTATTTCTATTTTTAAATTAAATGGATAGATTATTAGTAATAAATATATTATGGGAATGTGAACTTACTCTAGTGGTCAAGTCTCCCAACTCTAAACCTATAAATTGGGGGTTCGATTCCCCATTCGGCCCCTTTATTTCTTTTATAATTTGTGTGGTATTGGCTTTCACCACTTAATTTCATAGTCTGTATAGGCTGTTCAGAAAAGGAAATTATTAAGATTGCCGCATTATTTGTATTTGGTGTGTACATGAAACTTTTGCTTAATAGTACGGTTGTTTTGTTGGGATGAGAGGATATCATAAATATACATATTAAAAGTTTAAAAAAAATTCCCAAACGTATAATTGTTAATATATTCATCTCCACCATTTATTCCTAATATTAGAATATAATATAATAAAGCCTGGAACAATAATTTTATTGTGATTTATATATTGTCTTTTTAAGTACTGATTAATTCTCTATAAAAATATATATTAGGGTTTAAACAATAAAGAAAATATATAAAGAAATCTTTAAATAAAGCATATATATAACTATTTTGACTAAAAATATTTAGGAGTATTAAATAAGATAATAATTTTTTTAGGTCATCAGAATGAGTTATTTTCAAATTTTGGACATTATTTTTTCGTTTAGAGTTTTGGGCCACTACAAGCATGTCGGGCATAGAAAAATGGCAAAAGCGGACCGCATGTTGTTCCAATGCATCTTTATGCCCAAAATTAAAAATCGTCTCCTTCTGATAACCAATTTAATTTTCTTTTATTTTTTATATAATTAAAATAAATAATATTATTTACATCCCATTATTTATGTCTTACTTTCATTTGTTGGCATTTCAAATAAAAAAAAATAAACACTTAATAACAATGTGTTGAACCACATCTCGAAACCAAATGCCAAAACTATGTTACTCAGTGCCTTGATACTGCTCTGTCAGACCAATATGTGTCTTCCCATCAGAGACCCATCAACCTAAGCTTTGGGGTTCGATTTCCCTCCTGATTCCCTATCTCTTCCCTCTATTCCTTTTGTAATTGTGTGGCTTGGGTTCTCAATACAACAAAAATAAAATAAAGACAATAAAAATATAAATATATTTCCTTGGAAAGAAACATTAAGTACCGAATTTTTCGGTTGCTAATGTATACTACCTCCATTTTTTTTAAAAAAAAAATTCTTGATACGGACTCAATCAACACACAACTCAATACATATCTTAAACCGTAATAAAAGTAAAAATTCTAAAAGTTTCATATTTAAAATGCTACAAGATGAGACGAATCTAACAAGATCTCACTTTGTCATATTTTAACTTGTATAACTATGATAAAAATTTAAATCAAAGTGTGTGCGTGAATAGTAACAAAAACTCATATAAAGCAAGTAAAAAAATGGAGGGTGTGTTTCTTTAGGAAATGACAAATAGAGAAAATAAGGATTCTCCAACGACCAAGAGAAAAGTGAAACAAAATTGAAGATCAGAAGGATAAAGGATCTCCGATGGGAAGGTATGCATTGGTGTGACAGATGAGTACCGAGGCATTGAGCAACCTCATTTTAGCAGTTGGCTCGAGCTGTGGTTTGACACGTTGTTATTAAGTATTTTTTTTCCCCGGGTGGACAAAAATAAAAGTTGGACATAAATAATGGGATGAATAATATAAAAAAATAAAAAACTTAAATAGGCTATCAAAATGACGCGTTTTTCACTTTTGGGTCATAAGAATGCATTTGAACAACACGCGTCCCGCTTTGGCTCTTTTTCTAGGTCTGGCATCCTTGTAGTCACCCAAAACTCTAAATGAAAAAATAATGGCCAAAATTTGGAAATGACTCCTTCTGATGCCCTAAAAAAATTATTACTATCTCATATTGAATTTAACTTTTTATTGTCAAAATATAATTTTTAAAAACTACATAATATACATAAAATTATAAGTACTCAGAGAAAGAAAATTTCAATATATTACTTGTTATCGCCGGAAATATTTTTCCTTGATAACAACAATAGTTTGGTCCATTACGGCCGATGGGTTATCCGATGGCCTGATCATAACTATTGTACATATAATATGGATTGTATCCATATGCCGATTGTTGGTAGCCATTGTAATTGAAATACATGATGAACAGTAAATTAAACTAAGACTAAAAACTGAGTAAGAAAAATAAAATACGATAGTTTGATTGATCTTTTGATGATCCTTTTTATTCCAATACAATGCCTATTTATAGGACTAAATACAGGCAGTTGCCTTCTAAAGACACGTACCCATTTAAGAAAAAACTGCTCATTCAAATATAATAACTCGTATTTAATGAAATAACCGATCCAACTTATCTAAAATATAGAATAATAATATTACTGTGTGTTAACACTGATGTTTTGTTTATATAAAAATTAATATCATGATAATTTATCTTTTATATATGTTTTACTAGTCATTAATCTTTATACATATTATATTATTAAAATATTTGATATCATATCATAAAAATTATATAAATATGATATATATATATATACAATCAACATTTTTCTTTTGAGTAATTAAGAGTGAATTGTGGTTGGTTTTGAGTAATGTATTTTTAAATTATCGAATCCATTTTATTACTTTCGGAATCCTAAAGTTTCGAAATCCTAAAATCCTAAAATGTACAAGTATCTGGATTCTGGTAGCATGTAATTTCGGAATCCTAAAATCTCCAATAAGGTGAGAATGTAGAAATCCAAGTGTGTATGTATTAGTACCATCTAGGAATTTGAGTTTTTACTCATATTTTTCTCACTCTTATCACTTTTTTATATGACTCGATTTTTCTATCGTACTTCGTATAGCTGTTCGTATATGAGTGTTGTAAGACATAATTGAAAGTTGGGAATGGAATGAAGAAGACTCACACTCCCTGACTTGGAGTGGCTGTGTTGCTTATATAGAAAATATTACAGTTACAACAATTGCTAGAATGATGCCAAGATATCAGGAAACAACCTAACTGATCTACTGAATACAATTTACAAATATAATGGACTAACGGACTACGAACTATGTCAAAGTATAACTATTTCAACAGCCTCCCTCAATCATAACCTCTGACGACCAGATTAAGATTGCGTGTGACTGTGTGAGATCTGAAAAGCGTCTGGCTGGCAATGCTTTCGTTAGAATATCTACCACTTGATCTTCAGTAAATATAAATCTAATTTCAAGCATCTTGTGGGCAACTCTTTCATGGACAAAGTGAAAGTCCACTTCAATATGCTTTGCACGGGCATGGAAAATAGGATTTGTTGAGAGATATGTAGCTCCAAGGTTATCACACCAAAGGCATGGTGGTCTAGACTGGAAAATTCCAAGTTCCCGAAGAAGTGACTGAAGCCATATAACTTCTGCAGTAGCATTTGCTAAAGACTTGTATTTCTGACTCAGTGCTTGATCTAGATACAGTAGCTTGCTTTCTAGAGCTCCATGAGATCAGGTTTGGACCAAAGAAAATTGCATGGCCTCCTGTAGATCATCGGTCGTCAAGGCAGCCAGCCCAATCTGCATCAGAAAATGCACTTACAAGAGTCGATGAGGACTTTTGAAATTGCAGGCCCATTGTAGTAGTGAACTTGAGATACCGCAAAATTCTCTTTACTGTTGTCCAGTGGAAATCATTTGGTGAGTGCAAAAATTGACAAACCTTATTAACCGAATAGGAAATATCAGGTCTTATGATCAAATATTGCAAAGCACCAACGTCTATATTCAGATGCTTCAGTTGGATTCAGAGGTTCACCAAGTGATGTGGAAAGTTTAGCAGCAGTAGTCATTGGTGTAGTAACTGGTTTGCAATGCTCCATGTTAGCACAACGAAGCAAGTCCAGTACATACTTACGCTGCGTAAGAACAATTGCATTATGTTCCATCTTGACTTCAATACCCAGGAAGTAGTGTAGAGCTCCAAGATCTTTGACTGGAAAATCCTTTTGTAACTCCTCAAGTAGTTGATCAGTAGCAGCACCTGAAGAACTCGCTACTATTATATCATCCACATATATGAGAATATACATGATAACTTCAGCTTTCATAGATATGAAAAGAGAAGTATCGGATTTCGCTGGAACAAAACCCAATTCCTGAAGCTTTAGCTTTAGCCTAGAGTACCACGCCCGAGGGGCTTGTTTGAGTCCATACAACGCTTTATTAAGCTTACAAATATAGTTCGGATATGTGGAATTCTCATAACCTGGTGATTGTTGCATAAACACATCTTCTTCTAGGAACCCATGTAAGAAAGTATTTGTCACATCGAATTGCCTCAAATTCCATCCTCTTGACACAGCTATAGATAGAATGAGTCGAATGGTAGCGAGCTTCACAACTGGACTAAAAGTATCTTCAAAATCTAAGCCATATCGTTTTTTAAAGCCCTTGGCCACTAATCGGGCTTTGTAACGATCAATGGTGCCGTCGGCCTTCCTTTTGAGCTTAAATACCCATTTACAACCAATTATGTTAGTTCCTTGTTGAGGCGGAACTAGCTTCCATGTTTTGTTTCGAATAAGAGCATCATATTCTATATCCATGGCTTGCTTCCACTTGATGTTGGAGAGAGCATCAATGTGACTTCTTGGTTCAACAACTTCAGTATTACTAAAGAAAGCTCGCCGATTAGGGGGATAAGGAATAGTACCATCAGTATATTGCTTTGGCTTGCGAATATTGTCTTTCAGTCGTGTGTGCATATGATGGTGTGATTGACCTCCTGTAGGTGTGATCCCTGGTTCAGTGTCATCAAGATCATGCCCTCTGTGCTCAGAACTATCTGCAAAAGACAAGTTAGAATCTAAGACAGGTGTGAGATTATTCTCCAATTGGCCAGACTCTGGGTTGAAGTTTTCAAGAATGGTTTGGTTAGGATTGGAGATGTGAGGAAGCACTGAGGAGGGTGTCAAAGGGATAGCACGAGATGAGCAATTATTTCTACTAGCAAATGGAAAAATATGTTAATCATAAATCACATTGCGGGAGATATAGACACGTCCTGTAGGAACATCCAGACACTTATACCCTTTGTGACGATTGCTATACCCCAGAAACACACATTGTTTCGAACGAAATTGTAACTTATGAGAATTATAGGGACGAAGGTGTGGCCAACAAGCACAACCAAAAATCTTAAGCAGATTGTAGTCTAGTTTAGATCCGGTAAGCTTTTCGAGAGGAGTGGAATAATTTATGACTTTGCTTGGGAGTCGATTAATAAGAAAAGATGCTACCTGGAAAGCTTCATCCCAAAATTTAATAGGCATAGAGGCATGTGCAAGCAGGCTAAGGCCCATTTCAACAATATGCCGGTGCTTACATTTGGCAGATCAATTTTGTTGGTGAGTGTGAGGACATGAGACTCGATGGGTAAGTCCGATTTTTTGAAAGAAGGCATTCAATTTTTGGTATTCACCCCCCCCCCCCCCCCCCCCCCCCAATCAGTTTGCATGCATATAATTTTCTTGTTTAGAAGACGTTCAACATGAGCTTGAAATTTTAAGAAAGTAGGAAAGTCATCAGATTTGCTTTTCAAGAGATAAAGCCAAGTAAATTTACTAAAATCATCAATAAAGCTTACATAATACTTGTAACCACCTACAGATGTGTGAGCATGACCCCAAACATCTGAGTGTACAAGATCCAAATGAGCGGCAGAAATATTATTTGTGGAAGCAAATGGAAGCTGATGACTTTTGCCTTGTTGACAAGCATCACATACTGAAATGGTATGAGATAAGTAACAGGAAAGATTATTTGATTGCAAGACACGGTGAATAGTAGAAGGTGAAGGATGGCCAAGCCGACAATGCCAATCTTCATGGGAGACCTTGGTGCTGTTGAAAGCATGTGGAGTAATAGTATGTAGGGTGGATGTAGGAGGAGCAGCAATGGAGTAGAGACCACCTTTGCACTTGCCTCTAAGAAGAAGACGCTTCGTGGTACGATCCTTAACAAGAAAGGAATTAGAATGAAGTTCGAGAAACACATTATTGTCAGAGGTAAAATGTTGAACAGAGAGTAGATTTCTATTTGCTTGAGGAACATGAAGATAATTTCTCAATCTCAAAAACTTATCGGGAGTGGTAATATGAGAATGGCCAATATGAAGAATATCCATACATGTACCATTGGCTGTCTGAACTTGATCTTTGCCATGATATTTTTCTTTGGTCGTCAACTTGTCAAGATCACTAGTGAGGTGATCTGTTGCACCGCTGCCAATGTACCAGCTAGGGTCAATGTTGTAGCTTGGAGTGATTTCAGCAATAGCAGCTAACTTGGTGTCCTCAGGTTGATAAGAATGATCAAAACGATGGTAGCACTTGAGAGCAGTGTGTCCATGTTTTCCACAAACTTGGCACCTTGGTCGATTTTCATTGTTACTGTTAAAGTTTCCTCGTTGGGACCACCTCTAGAGCGACCACGATTACGACCTCTACCACCTCGATTTCCTCTAGAAGCCATGTTAGCTGAAGAGCTAGTAATTGGCATTGCTAAATTATTGTGCTCCATACGCATCTCATAACTCAACAGGTGCGCATATAAATCATTAAGAGATAGCGGATCTGTTCTATTGGTGACTGATGTCACAATGGGGTCAAATGCTGAATCTAACCCAGCAAGTATGTAGGCAATTACCTCATCACCTCGAAGAGGTTGTCCGATGGCAGCAAGGGTGTCTGCAAGACCCTTCATTTTGTTGTAGTAGTCTGACACCGAGAGATCCTTCTTTTGGGTAGTGGATAGTTGCAGCCTGATTTGCATGATCCTTGTTATGGATTGAGAGGAAAACATATGCTCTAAGGCTGCCCATATTTCTGCTGAAGTGTTGAGGAGGAGAACCTGAGAAAGAACTTCCTCAGAAAGAGAGAGGATAACAATGCACTAAGAACCAGTTGATCTTGTTGTAGCCAGGTGTTGTATGCTGGATTTGGACTTTGCGTTGTTCCCGCCGTTGTAGTTCTTGTAATGGTTCTCGAAGGACTGGTGATTGTGCCATCAACATATCCTAGGAGTTGTTGACTTCGAAGGTAAGGCATAAGTTGGGCTTTCCATAGAAGATAATTGATGCGGGTGAGTTTAACATTAATAAAATGGCTAAATGATGGGGATGGTAAGAGACCCGAATGAGAAGATGAGGGTGAAGCGCTAGTGGAGCTACTATCAGACATCTTTATGAAGATGGCTCTGATACCATGTAAGATATAATTGAAAGTTGGGAATGGAATGAAGAAGACTCACACTCCCTGACTTGGAGTGGCGTGTTGCTTATATAGAAAATATTACAGTTACAACAATTGCTAGAATGATGCCAAGATATCAGGAAACAACCTAACTGATCTACTGAATACAATTTACAAATATAATGGACTAACGGACTACTGACTATGTCAAAGTATAACTATTTCAACAAGTGTTAAATATTTTAATACAAACTAATTGGAACTCGGTTAATTAAAAATGATAGATGATACTATTATTTTAGTATATTTATATAAAAAAAAATGTCTTTTTTTAATGACAGAAGGAGGTGCTTTAACATCTTAAGTGTATCAGGTTTGGGCCTTTGTGTATGCAAAATTCTATTTTGGATCATCAATAAATTAGGTCTTGGGCTTAATAACATATAAATATCCTCGAATTACCAAAATACCTGTCTTAGGTCCCGTTCTCTATGACGTATTTTCAGGACTAGTTACTTATTTTTATTAGAATCAGATCAGACCAGATCAGATAAGAAACATTAAGATCAGACCAGATTAAATAAGATCATACCAGACTAGATCAGATCAGATCAAATCATTATAATAATATAACTAAGATAATACAAGATCAGACCAGACCAAACCAATTCAGATCAGAACAGCTGATTTAAGGCATAGAGAACGGGCCTATTCTATTTTATTCAATATATTACCTAAACCTTCCAACAAAGCAACCTATACCTGACTTATTCCCTGAATTTCGGCTTCTAAAAAAGTACCTCCCTATATATTAACAAAGTCAATAAATAAATAAATAATTAATAGGAATCAACCGAATAATTTGAACATCATTGTCTCCAGTTTCGTTTTCAGCATAAGAATTAAGATGAATTTTTGGGTTACATTTAAAACTAAACTGTTGGGTCCTCCCAATATGTACAAAATGTTTTTAGTAAAAAATAATTAATAGCTCCCACCTGCCAAAGAGTAAATGAGGAGAGAAAAGAGATGCTGCACACACACACACATTATTCAGAAGCACAACCGTATTATTGAAGCCACATAACAGCCAAAACAGAGAAAGAAAAATAGCAACCAGTGAAAGAAACCAAAAACGCAGCAGAAAAATTCTTCCAACCAGTTTCTGATTTCCGACCAAACGCCACATCAAATCTTTTCCAATCGGGCTGAAATTTTTACAGCAGGTGCGGGACATCTTGATCTTTATTTTGTATGGTGGAGATCGAATTTCGATGGTCAGAATTTTCTGTATGATTTTCTGTTCGGGGCTGCAGATTGTATTCTTATTTTCTATTTTTGGTGTTCTTGGTGGAGTTGAGATTGTGGTGACTTTGTGTTGTTGTAAGGCCACATCTTTTGTTGTAATTTGGCAGACTTTGTGTAATCTCTTTTGTGATAGTGGATTTGAGATAGGCTCAAGACCCTCGTGGTTTTTACCTTTCGAATTGGAAGGGCTTTCCACGTAAATCCTTGTGTTCTTACCTGATTGTTTTTGTTAATGTTCCTGCGAAATTCTAACAACTTAGGAATTAAGTGTCCGCTGTGAATTTTGATCTTGTGAAGTTATTTGGTGAATTCCCAATAGAGTGGTATCAGAGCTATTGTTGTTGTTGGAATAATGGAAATTAATACAAGCAGGATGATTTCGTTGAATGGGATGAATTATCACAAATGGCAGGGGAAGATGAAATATCTTCTATTTGTGAAAAGTCTGCATCTACCTATGTTTGCTACTTCGAAGCCAGAATCTAAATCAGATGAGGATTGAGCTTTTGAGCATCAACAAGTGTGTGGTTTTATTAGACAGTGGGTCGATGATAATGTGTTAAATTTGGTTGCTAATGAGACGCATGCCAAGACGTTGTGGGATAAGCTTGAAAAGCTTTATGCTTCAAAGACATGGAATAATAAGTTATTCTTGCTAGAACAATTGATACAATTGAGGTATAAGGAAGATGTTCATATTGCTGACCATGTGAATGAGTTCCAGGGGTTGTTGGATCAATTGTCAAATGTTGGAGTGAAATTTGATGATGAGATTCTTGGATTATGGTTGTTGAATACTTTGCCTGATAAGTGGGAGACATTCAGGGTGTCACACACTAATTCTGCTCCCGATGGTGCAATGACAGTTGATTATGCTAAAAGTGGAATCATGAATGAGGAGATGAGGAGAAAAACTCAAGGTTTATCATCTTCACAGAATGAGTTGTTCGTTGCAGAGAATAGGGGAGACAGAAACCAGAAATATTGATAAGGACAGACAAATGAGCAACTCCAAATCTCAATATAAGAATGTTGAGTGTCACTACTGTCACAAGAAGGGTCATATCCAGAAATATTGCTTCGAGTGGAAGAATGATAACAGGAATGCAGGTGCAGGAAAGTCTGAGGATGCCAGTCATGTTGCCATGACTATAAATGCAGTGAATACAATTTCCTTGTTGTTGTCTTTGGTGAAAATGCAGTGAATACAATTTCCTTGTTGTTGTCTTTGATGAAAATACAGTGAATACAATTTCCTCTTATGTTAGTTGGTTTGCTGATACAGGTGCTGCAGTCCATATCACATCGAGAAGGGATTTCTTTTCTACTTACAATGCTGGTAAGTATGGTTCATTAAGGATGGGAAATAATGATGTATCTGAAGTTGTGGGCACAGGTGTCTGCATCCCTTTTCCATACCCCCTGTCGTCGCCAACATCCCCACACCACCGCTGCCTTCATCCCTTTTCCATTACCCCCACCATAGCCGAATGTTACCTCCTACGCCATCACCGCGCCAACATCCTCCCATTCCCGACACCATTCTCTCCCCCTCCCCGGTTCCGGACAGCTGGCAGCTCCTCGCCACCACCACAGCCCCGAGGTCTCCGCTGCCTTTCCATCCACACCACCACCCAGGGCCATCAACCTCACCACATTCCCATCCTCCTCAATCCCCAACAACATCAAGACCAAAAAAAATAACAAGAAGAAGAGGAAGAAGATTTCATCGACGCTGCTGCCACGCTCTCGTCGTTGCTTCCGGTCGCTCCCACGACGCCGTTCTTCCCTTCTCCGGAGGGGCCACCTGTGAGACATGAAGAAAGACGAAAAGGAAAAAAAAATGGAGGGGGGCAGCAAGAGAAGACAAACCAAATCTTAAAGGGAAGTTTGAATTAGAAAAGGAAAAAGAGATGGGGATGCAGGAGCAAGAAATGGGAAATGAGTGCACAAGGTATTGGGGAAAGCTGTAGGAAATTATGGAACAAAGAGGGAGACCAGAACAGTGAGACAAAATTAATCCAAAGAGAGAAAGTTGACTGTAAGGAAAAAAATGGGCAGGGGCGTCCAAGCAAAAATAGGGAAAGAGTGTGCTGAGTTTTGGGGAAAAAGCTGGAGAAAATTAATGCACACAGTATCTTGTTGCCTATATAAACCCTTCATCACACCCTTATTTCCCACGCCATTTTCCTCCATCTCATCCTTAGAATTAATTCTTTTGCTATCGTCCTCCCAAATTTTATTTATTTGTTTAGTTAGTTTCGTTGTAGTGTTCTTAGTAGTTCGAGTTGGTATTGAAATTTTGATACTCAAGGAGCTACGTGTTTAGGAAGCTTTATCTGTTCGTTAGTCTGCGCATGTTGTTTTCCATCTCCCTACGGTGACGGTAAGTAGATTTTTAATTTTTGGAGTTAGCTGAAATTTATTTTAGCTTAAGCATAATTTAAATACCGCTTTATTATTTTTAAATTTATGCTTATAGCTCCCTACTGCTTTTTGGATTATTGGTATGCTATTTTTATTATGCTTTATCAGTTAGTGCGCTAAATCTTGAATTTTGGCTAACCATTGTTACGAGTTTTGGAACTGTGTTGGATCTTGTCGCCACCCTCGCCGATACGTGCATCCAATGCTGCTCAGAAACGGTGCCGAAACGACACCACACTTTATAACTGTATTTGGATATTGTCGCCACCCTCGCTGGTGTGTGCATCCAATGCCACTCGGGAACAGTGCCGAAACAACACCATACTTAGGGATGTAAACGGGTAGGGTAGGGTACGGGTATGCCACCTCCACTCACTACCCGAAATATAATTATCCTACCCTTACCCTACCCTATTACCCTAAAATAAATATCGGGTAGGATTCGGGTAATACCCGTAGGGTATGCGGATTATCCGCGGGTAAACGGGTACCCGAAATCTTAAATATTACATAGTTAACCGACTCTACCCGACCCAACTTTAATAAAGAAAAAACTTATTATTCACCATAAAAAATAAATAAAACCTTCATTATTACACGAGAACAAAATTTAAAAGAATATTTAAAAGAAACAGCTAAAGCAATATAAATAAATACTGTAATATTTAAGAATATTCAGTAAAAAATTCATAAATCTTTTTACTGCCAAATCTCAAACGTTAATAAATTTGAAATATAAAAATAAATAAATAAATAAACAAACATATAAATATATCTCAATATATAATATTAATTAAATATATATATATATAAGTATATATAGATAAATAAATATATATATATTTAATCGGGTAATCGGGTAGGGTAATCGGATAATATATGAAATCCGTACCCTACCCGTACCCGATATGATTTATTTCGGCTTCGGGTAATACCCTACCCGATTACCCGATTATCTCTACCCTACCCTACCCGATACCCGATTACCCGACGGGTTATCCGACCCTACGGGTAAAGTTGACATCCCTAACCATACTTTATTCCAAGTATTTGGGTCTTGTCGCCACCCTCGCCGGTGTGTGCATCCAATGCCACTCGGGAACGGTGTCGAAACGACACCAAATTTTATTCCAAGTATCTGGGTCTTGTCGCCACACTCGTCGTTGTGTGCATCTAATCCCACTCCGGAACGGTGCTGAAATGATACCATACCTTATTCTAAGTGAATGGAGAAAATTTCATATCTCTTCCATGATCCTTGAATGCACATGTAAGACTGAGAATCCTACTTATGGATCCCTTCCAATTGGTATGAAAGCTGAAATATTATTTTTCGGCAACACATATTGTTATATTGTCTGTTCCCAGGTTTAGATCAATATTGCATTTATATTTACAACATTCTTGTTTTAGCATAACATGACCATAAATGTCGTTTTTAAATTATTTCCTCAACCCGACCTCCTCCGGGAGTAAGGGTCTACTTACTCAACGATGGTTTTCGCTGACCCTACACTTTCCATTATCTCCTTTCTGGTTGATATCTGTGAGGCTTGATAAAGCGTCATTGCACGGGCACCGCTTGGGGTTTAATATTTAAAATGTATATTTATTTTTTTTACTTCCCTTTTGTGTAATACCATAGAAATTACCCAAAATAATTGTAATTCACTAAAGAGACTTTTATTAAATATTTAAACACTTGCTTAAAGAATTAGTATATTGATTTTTCTACAAAATAACACTTGAAAAACTATATATGTAAATTTGTCTTTTCCAAAAGAAATATGAATTTCAATATCAAGGGTAATAGAATTATATAGTTTATGGAATATTTTTAAAATCTATTGTTTAAATTATATATATAAGTTTTTATATATATACACATTGGTCTTGAAAATTATTATTAGGATAGTATGTGAATATTTTAAGTATTTTGATATTCATTATGGAATAAATTTTTATAAAAATAAAAATATGAGTTTTTATGTGAATCTATGAGAATTAACTTTTATATATAAGAAAATATATTCATAGATTATAATTTTTATTTGATGATGACATGAAGACTTTATGGTTTGAGTATTGTTGTGAATAAAATAAAACCATGCAAGTATATTATTATTATCTTTTTGAAAACACATTAATATAAATACAATACTTGAAATAAATAAATAAATATTATATTATCATATCCAACTCATTGAGTATAAATGCATGCCACTAAATAATTGCATGAATAATGATTTTTCTAGACAAGCTAATACTTCAATCATTTTCATGATACACTACTTATACAAATATGAGGTTAAAAGCAATTGCAAGAAATTTTCTTCCTAAACAAATAGATGAAAAATCAACATGATTAACAAGTGTCTTGGATGAATGGATAGCAAAGAAAGGTGATCAATTATCTCTTGAACCCACCAAGATTAATAGCCTCCATAATAGGCAAACCATTATGTTAATAGACAACATGATGGACAAAATTAATAGCCTCCCAAATTAATAGCCTCTTTGTTAGGCTATAAGGACCAAATGAGTGGATACAAATACTCTAACCATTATTGCTCAAGACATACTTAATTGTATGATTGGTGAGGTTGTAATCACTCTCACAATGTGTCATGTTCAATTGTTCACATCTTAGCCTATAAATAGAGGGAGTTTCTGGCATTCAAACACACCAATCTCATCCATCTCATTTGCCAAATTCACTACCCATTCTATTTTTCCAAGTTCTCCCACATAGTGAGCATATCTTGAGTCTTGTAGGCTTGACAACCTTCATCATTCTAAGAGTTCTAACTCTTCTCAACACTTGGTTAGTAAGATATCCTCCTTGTAAACTTGTATTTTAGAGATCTAAATCTTTTATTTTTATACTATAAATTGATTTTCCTCTATTTGTCGAATTTCAGCGAAACCCGCAATTTGTGGCGCGAATTTTGTGTTATAACGGCCATTACCTTTGTATCTTCTTGCTCTTATACATCAATTCAGTAAGTTAACACTCTCTACTTCAAGTTTTGGAGATCCCAATCCATGTTTTAAGAGTACAAAATTTGTATTCCCTCATTATACCAAAATCTGTCAGTTTTTCATTTACGTAAAGATCCATCTTTTTAAACTATTTTGGTTCATTATCCCTCAAAGGTTCCTTCATAAAACTTATTCCTTATTGAGTTGAGTATCTTTCTGGAAAATTTTATGATTTTTAGAACTCGTAAAAATTTATGGGATCCGCTTTATCAAAAGGTCGAAATCTCTTTTTGCTGAAATCTAAGAAATGATAGTGTTTTCTGAAATCCGTGTTTTTGAAGGTCTTAAGTGTTTCAAAGCCAAATGATTTCTTCATGACTTTTATTTATATATTTGTTATCTACCTTGTAGTAAAATTTCAAAATTTTTGGTCGCAAATTACTATTTTTAAAACCTGTTGAAAATTATAGAGTCACTATTGAATTTTCGGCAGAATATATGTTCTGAAAAGAACTCGATTTTTGAATTGTTTCCATACGTTATTTTGAAAAGTGTAAAACATAAAACTTGTTCAACTATGTGTTTAGTATCTACAGTTTAAATTTCAAAGCAATCGCATTTCATATGAATTTTAAACTGACTTGCTGTAAACTGCGACATTGGACTTGATTTTTGGTCCAAATGAGAAATTGTTGGATTTTGAGATCCATGAAATGATATTTTCATATTTATGAGATATTGATATGAGAGTTAAATGTTGAAATGATATTTGGCATTATTGAATGCCCTTGTTATGAGGTTACTCCCGTGAAATTGTTGAAAACTCTATTAAAGAGGATATTATGTGGGAAAATTGTGAAAAACTCTTTTAAATCCATTGTGCACTATTAACTTGAGTAAGATGCCATACTTGATAGAGGCTAATGCACTAGGGATGTGTCTTGCGGGGCCTCTCCCTCTAAATATGCCAAGACGGCATTGTTGATAAATTGTGCCGAAACGGCGTTGTTGCATGTATGAGTCTATACTCTTGAGTGTATCCGTGATGGGTTACCCGAGGCTCCGGAGTGTGTCTATATATGAGTCCGCTGCATGCTGGTCATGACTTATGATCGATATGATATATGGAAAATGGTGTCCTCTTGTGCATAGTTGCTACAATGGTAAGAATGAAAGTTATTTATTTTGTTAAAGGTAATGTGTGTGATCATTTTAAAAGAAAAAGTGAAAATTATTATTATTATTATTCTTTTGAGTGTCAACCATTATTTTAAAACCCACTTCTTAAAGTGGAGCGGGTTGACTTACTCAGTACCATTGTACTGATAAAAAGTTGTTGCGTTATCTTTTTACAGATATTGAAGCTGACATGTGAATTGCATCTCATGACATGAGCATTTGGGGATGGGATTACCTTTCATAAAAAATATTGTTGCTTTAAGGAACCACGTACTTTTAATTATTAATGTCCTATATATTGCCTTTAGTTTATGCTTCCGCGTGAGAAAGAACAATGACTCTGGTATTAAGTATTTTAAATTTTCTTATGTCTATATTTTATAAAATTGACAATTATTTTTAAAGCCCATACTACAAAAATTTATATGTGAAGAGATTTAGCCGTAGCACTTGTCAATTAAGTTAGCCAAAGGGCGAGCCTGACTGACAAGTGTGGCGGTAACATTGTGAAACCTTATGAGGATGAATTTCGGGGTGTTACATTTTGATAAAAATATTACTTGGCATACTGTTTTTTAGCATGCAAAGTTATTTGGGATTTTTGCCCACTTTTACTAAAATTTTGTAAATATTATTTTAAACAAAGCAAATCTTGTGCAAAACTATTGGCCCATTATTTTAAACTATGATTTTTCTGTAATTATTTATGCCAGTCTTAGCGTATTTCGGACAGTCCGAAATACGTGGCGGTAGCACCGGCACATTGTTTCCGCAATTTGCTTCCGCTATACCTTTAGGAAAAATGAGGGTGTTACAAACAAAAACGGAGGTAGTATGAAGTATTATTCTTCTTGTGATTGAACATTTTTCATATGTTTTACTCTTTTATGAACAAAATTATATATATAATTATTTTGTATACTTAATATTTAATAATTCCGGCCCTACCAGTCGAAAATTCCTGGGTCCGCCACTGTTCAAGCTCGGCTCGTTAAACTTTACAAACGAACATGATTCGAATGAGTTTTGTTCGTGAACTGTTTGTTTGTTTTACAGCTCTAGAATAACCCACAGATAATGGGCAAGAATTATTATTATTTTTTTTAATAGTTGGAACCGTTGAAATTTGAGAATTTTTTTAGTTGAAGAGATCTTGGATTATTAAAGCCGATCTTGATTAATTTACAATAGTATCCTTCAATTTTAATTGGACAAAGTTTATAAATATGTTATTTTATTACACAATATAAAAATTTAAATGTATTTATTTTTAAAAATATAATTTTTTATATATAATTTATTGTATGATAATTAGTAATTTAATACTCTCTTCGTAAGATGTTAACATTACATGTTTTTACGTAATTCAATGCAAATATTTAATAATTAATATCTCAAAAAAAGTAAAAATTATAAAAATTTAATATTCTAAAGCTATATGATTAGACGAATCTAATAATATCTTACTTGACTATATTTTATCTTATGTAACTGTATTAAAATTTAAAATATAGAATTAAAGTTATTTAATGAATACTCCCTCCGTATGTAAAAGATATTAACCAAGGTTGTTAAGATCGGGATCCCATATGGGATCGTTTTTCTCTTTGCAAGATCGGGATCGTAGATCGAATCGGAATCCTAAGATCTTACGAAATTGCAATTATGGATAAATTCATCTATGCATACTAACAAGTAAAAACATTATTTCGTGTGTTTATTAATCTTGCAAGTTAATTAATACTCCGTACAATACAATACAAAAATATTACAATTAAACACAAAATATTTCCACATACATATATATTATGTTTTTTTTACACATCATACATAATGAGTAAAAGTTCTTAAGTTTAAAAATAAAGAAAATAAGTTACTTTGATCCCAACTTGTAAAATCCTACAAAAATTTTATGCGTTTAATAGGGTATGATCCTAAGATCGTAGAAGCGTTTAAGAGAGTATGACCATAAGATCGTAAGATTCTACAATTAGGATCGGGATCTTATTCAGATCTTACTAATTTTAAGATCATACAAGATCGGGATTGTTTTAAATAGGATCGGGATCTTATTCAGATCTTACTAATTTTAAGATCATACAAGATCGGGATTGTTTTAAAGAGGTGTGATCGTAAAATCGTAAGATCCTAAGATTAGGATCGGGATCTTAACAACTATGATATTAACGTTTGCATAGTAAACACTATTCATTGAGTAACTTTGATACATTTTAATACAGTTACATAAGATAAAACATTGTCAAGTGAGATCTTATTAGATTCGCCTAATCACGTTGTTTTATAATATTAAAATTTTATATTTTTTTATTTTATAAAATTTGAGATATTACTCTTTAAAAATATGTATTAGATTGCGTAAAATATTGAATGTTAAGATTTTTTCAATACCGATGAAGTATTACAACGCCAATGTTAACATAATTTAAATTAGGGTGGTAGTATTTAATACAGTACTTAGTACTCCCTCCGTCCCACTTAACTTGTCTTGTTTCATTTCTGCACACAATCCAATGCACATTTTCAATCGTTAATATCTCAAAATATATATAACAAAAAATTATATAAAACATATATTATAAAACTACATGATTTTACGATTCTAACAAGACCCAACTCGATTATTTTTTTTCAAATATATACTTGCAATAACGTTGAGTCAAAGTTAAACAATGAACAGTGCCAAAAAGTCAAACATGACAAGTATACTGGGACGGAGGGAGTATTTCTAAAAGAATAGAATTGACCGGAGTTCATGGTCAACAGATTTTAAGTAGCGGACCGTTGCCCCCGAGTTATTGCGTTGAAGTTGAATTTACTTTTCACTCCATCGCAAATCAGAAATCCCTCTTCTTCTTCGCTATCCTCTTCTCCCTCTTTTTCGCTCCTACTTGCAGTCCACAGAGTGCAGAAAATCGGTTTCGTCGATTCTACACCCCAAGATTCGAGGTAGGAAACTTCCTCCGCGCGCTGTTCGCCTTTCAATTGAATGCATTTTCTTCTTTATTTATTTATTTTAATTTTGTACTCAGGTTTTTGTAAACCCTAGTTCCCGAGTATTTGTGGGTTTTTTCCCGTAAATTTTGGTGCTTAATTGAGTGCCTTGTGGATTTTTGGCAGAACTGTGTTTTAATTCATAGATTTTTTTTTTCCTTTTTTTTTTCGAGGCGAAATGTTATTTTAAGATTTTAAATTATCGTTCTTTGCTTTGTATTCATGATACTGCTTCTTTTTCTACATTCCGGCGGGAGTTGGGCGTAAATTTGAATAATTGAGGGTCTCTTACGTCAATGCTTGTGGCAATTTCCTTCAAGATGTGAATGGTCCGTATGTTGTTTTTGTGTTTCGTTGAATCATTCTGGTGTGAATATCAGTCCAGATCGGGATAAGTTTTTTTCTGGATTTTTTTCCTTCCAAATTGTGTAGAAAATACTATTATTACTTTTTTTTTACAGGATGCAGTGCCTTTGACTAAAATTATTTTGTTATGTTGAAATATTCCCGTGTATATGGACGTAGTCAGTTCCAACATGAAATTTCAGTTGTTTACTACCCTCATTTTTTGTTACTCCGTATTATTCACTTCAGGGAAGAACGCACTATTAGAATTCCTTGGATTGCTCATATAGCATTAATTTCTTTGCTATGATCTATAAATCTGATCAACTTAGTCTCATACTGTCATTGAGGATAGTGCATACCTGTAAAAGATTTCAGTTAGCATTATGCTTTTGAAGAATATAGATCTTTTATGTAAGAAATTAATTTTGATGATAATCTGTACTCCTTTATAATGGCATATGCAGTTTTAAGAAATTGTAGAAGTAAATTGAGTTTTGCACATATAAATATACTCTTATTTTGTCACCAGAAGATCCCTGTAGGTACTCCTTCCTCTTAATTTGCTGTCACCTTTGACTAATTCAGTAATTTGTTTATTTTTCAGGGCTAATTGTGTTTTAAGCATAACATCCCATACCCCAGGCCATGCCTGCTATGAAGAAGGTTTATTTGAATGCCTGTGCTTGTATTTGATCCCAATGTTATTTGTGTGTGTGTGTGTGAATGTGTCTTTTTGCATACCTTTGGCTATAATTTGTTTCAATTTTTGTTTTTTATATAAGCAGACTGCTGATTGCATTAGTATTGGGCAAGTCTTCAATAAACTCGTGAAGGAGATTGGAAATCCTGTTGATTTTGAACTTCCAGAGTCGATAACGAACTGGAAAAATACAACCTACTCTCATATCAGGCGCAGTATCCTTCATAACTATATATATATATATATATATATATATTTCAGCATGTTAACCCATTCTTCATGTATCTTATACAGCCTCTGACATCAGCAATCTTCCTAGCAACAAAAGATTGCAATTTTCCAAAATTTTTGTGTCATCTTTTCTTTCTTTTTTTTGTTTTGTTTATTTATTTATTTTTTCATTATTATTTTTTTAAATTACAAAGTCATCCTTTTGGTGTGCTTCATGTTTGTTCTTGACATTTTTCAAGATGTATATTTGACAAAGAAGATAAAAAAGCGTTTGGGGGACGATGGCATTTTCTGTTCTTGCAGCTCATCAGCTGAATCTCCAGGTGTTTGTGGTAGAGATTGCCTCTGCGGGTAAGGCATAGAATTGAAATTTTGTCCCCAAAGAATCTGAATATCCGCTCTCATATATTTGGGGTGACATCTGCTTGCATCTAATGGCTAACCTGTCACTAGTAAAGATGATACAAGTGAACCTGTTGTATCATACATGATTTACAACCTGTTAAGTTTTGATCATTGAATTAGTTGCTGTGATAGCTTCTGAAAATCAATTTATTGTAATTATTTTATCTTCATATTCTGTCTTGCATATTTACTCAATCATATTGATATTCCGTCTTCTTGTTTGATGCAGTTTTATGCCTTTTCCTCTTCATGTGGTAGGTTTAGGCATGTTAATTGATGTATAGCGTGTGAATTTTCACAGGCATCATTTGGATGCATGGATTTGAATTTAATAATTTGTTGAGTGAACTTTGAAACTAAATTATAGCTAGATTCATCGTGTAAATACTTCTTTCAAATTCAAATCCATTAATACAAGCAAAGCTTAATGCTTTGATATGAAAATAAATTCCAAGTCATTGGTAATTACTCCCTCCGGTCCCACCCAGTGTGTTACAATTCACCTTTTAACATTGTTCATTGTTTAACTTTGACTCAGTTTTATTCAAGTATATAATACAAAAATAATCAAGTTGGGTCTTGTTAGATTCGTCTAATTGCATAATTCTAGAACATATATTTTGTATAATTTTTACTTTTACACATTTAAGTTAACCGTTCAATAATTGCATTGGATTCCATGCCCAGATACACATTGGAATTTGTGTTTGGAACAAAATCTTCATTTAGCAAGTCTCTTTTAGTCCTCTTTGGTGTTGCAGCTGTTGGTTTTCTTACTCAGGGGCTGCGTCTACTAGAATTGAATGCACTATGAATTTGAAGTTTGAAGTTTGAAGTCTGAATAATCAAGAGCTGGAATTTGGGTCATTACTTATTAAGTGGTAAATCTGACGACTAAAATTAATGTTTAAAATTACTTTTAACTTCCAAAAGATAATTGAGGTTATCTTTTATTTGATTAAAATAAGGAAAAATCAAATTACTTAATTATAAACTCCATCACTCATAGCATACAGACCCACTCCGTTTGGATAAGCGATATGAAATAGCTTATCTGATTATTGCGTTTTCAAAACGCAAATAATCAGGTTTGTAGCACCATTTTTTAGCGTTTAAACTGATTATTTGCGTTTTGAAAACGCAATAATCAAATAATTTATTTTCCTACAGCTTATCCAAACACCCTCTTAATCAATTAAGTCATTGCAGTTTTAGTTATTAAATATACTTAATAAATAAATACTTAATCCATTAAGGTTAAGTGAGAAGCGGTATTACTAAACATTTTTCTTTTATGTAGAAATCTGTGGTATTTCGCTAATGGAGGCGAAGGAATTTAGGAAAGGGTGGATCCAATACATAATTACCCAGATTTTGAGCAAGCCTTTTCTATTTAAAAACTTGCTGTTTGCCCACTAATGATGTGTCTATTTCTTATCCAAGAAGATGCATAATAATTTTCATTGTCAAGTTCGTCCTGTACTTTATTATTTGGTACCTTTTTTTTTTTTGTTTGTTCCTTTCTTAGTTTTCTTACATGAAGATGTAGTTACAGGATAATCATGAATGTGATGTCTTACCATGTGTGTGGGTTCTCAGCAGAGATCAATATGTGACATACCCTGACTGGCAGCTTTCTTTTCTGTAACAGTATGCTAAGGTCTAGTTGCTCTGAGGGCTGTAAATGCGGGAGCTCATGTTTGAATAAACCATTTCATCAAAGGCCAGTGAAGAAGATGAAAACTGTTTTGGTAATAAATTTGTTTATTCCTCCTGCTCAATCTTCTCCAGCAGCTGTTTTTAACTGCAAATTGGTTTCAATTTTCAGCCAAATCTAAACCATGGTTCTGCTCTTGAACCCCTGAGCTAATAAATGATGGTTAAATTTCTTTGAGACCTCAACACTACATTCTTATGGCTTTCAATAATTTTGGTAACTGTTATGCTCTCAACTATTACTGTGATATGGTTGTTTGTTAATGGTGGAAGTTGGCTCTTGGTAGAACTTATGGAGTTATGGTTCGAGAAATCATTGGCTCGTTGCAGTACTATTTGTAATTTGTGGCATTAGGAATTCTTTCCCCCATTTTTCCATAGATAATATATGCCCTTATATATATTCCAAAATGAATTTACCTATCATTTTTTCATTCCTCTTCTTGGATGTTATATTTTTTATGCTTGGTTTGCATTGGGATATGTATTAAACCATTAATATAAATCTTCTCTCAATCTCTTTTGTAATTATTTCCCAGAACAGGTAATACATATTTGCTTTTGTAGGAAAAACATCTCTTGCAATTTTTTTGTATTTGCATATAGATCTATATAATTTCTCTGTTGCTAAGTTTACTTCCCCCTAGTGTGAGTTTCTTCATATAATAATAATCTAGAAATGCTGCCTTTCAATGTCATGTCTTACCACTAATTCCCTCAATTTGCCTCTTTTGTGGGTTTCGATCTACAACAAGAACCAGCATGTGCACTATTTGTTGGCAAATTTCCGTGTGGCTTGCTTTTTCAATGTTATGTTTCTTCAAATACTTCTTTGTCATAACTTATCAGTAAATTTGCACTTCCTGTTCCTGCATATTCTTTCCTCATTCTTGGATTTCAGTGGTCTCTTTCAATTCAGACCAGTTTTTATCTGCAAATGCAAATAACTCTTTTTGTATTTTAGCTGGTGTTGTAATCTATAATTGCCAATTATCATTTAACTATTGATCCAATGTAATTGATTTGAGCTGCTTTTTTCAGACCGAGAAATGTGGAATGGGAGTTGTTGCGGAAGAAGATATTAGTCAAGGGGAGTTTGTAATAGAATATGTTGGAGAAGGTGAATACTCCATATTTTAATTTCCGCGTGTTACTCCTCATATAAAGATTCAATGGAAGCTGAATACAAAATTGTTTCTCTGTTGAAGTTATTGATGATCAAACATGTGAGGAACGACTCTGGAAAATGAAGCACCGCGGGGAAAAAAATTTCTACCTATGCGAGATCAATCGAGACATGGTGATTGATGCCACTTATAAGGGAAATAAATCGAGATACATCAACCATAGCTGTTGTCCTAATGCAGAAATGCAGAAATGGTTAGTGTATGTGTGTTTGAAAAAGTAATTTCATTTTTTTCACTTAACTTCATGGGCCCATCATTGCAGGATGATTGATGGTGAAACAAGAATTGGCATATTTGCAACCCGCGATATTAAGAAGGGCGAGCATCTGACCTATGATTATCAGTATGTGCTCGTACCAGTAAAATTAACTGAATATGTGGATAAAGGATTACCCTCAAGAACTTACATCATTCGTTCAATCTAACAAGCCTAGCAGGTTTGTGCAATTTGGTGCAGATCAGGATTGCCATTGTGGTTCTGTAGGCTGCCGAAAAAAGCTAGGAGTTAAACCCAATAAACCAAAACTACCTTCATCAGATGCTGCTTTGAAGATTGTAGCATATCAAGTTGCTGGATACTCTCCAAAAGTGAAATCAGTTGTATCAAATAGACCTGTAAGATTTCTTTACTTGCATAATAACACAATTGCTGCTTTGATTTTTGAGGGGCCACTGAACAACAATTTCCTCTGGTGTTATATTCATGGTTTGATTGAGATAATTAATCATGATATGTCTATCTCCTCGATACTTCTTATTTTCTGAATCGGCACTAAAGAGACTTTAGTGATGTTTATGTATTTGCAGGTCTATGCTAATGGAGTTTCTGGTGTGGGTGGGTTGCTTCATCGTATCTCAACAGCTAAACCTGTGTAATAATGGCACAATGGACCTATAATAATTTTGCTTGTGATTGTTCTTGTGCAGGATCTTTGAGACATGATCCTTTTCAGCAAAAAAAGAAGCGTCGAAATTGCATTGGTTCAGTAATAAGAATTTTTCATGTTTCAGAGCAAAGGTATGACTGACCTTTTGGATGAATGGGCAATTCTATATATTGTGCATTGAGGTAGCTTTGATTGCATCGAAATGCAGCAGATTGGACTTTTATGTTTTAATGTCGAATTAAGAACAAGTTCTTTTATAGATGACTGAAAATTCTTGGACAATTGGGGTTTTGCTGCTAGAATGCAATGTTTTAGACACAGTGCCTCTTTGTCTATTTTTCAAGTTCTCACTCCCTTTCTCTGTTTGTTGAAATGTGTGCTGGTTACCTTGGTTTTTGTCAGGACATTTGGGATAATTAGACGATTTGATAGCATGAGAAGACAACATCTGGTGAGATCATGAACATGCTATGATACGTTATTATCGAAAGTTTTTGTCAGGGCATTTGGGATAATTCTTAATGAAAAGGTCTATTTACAATATTAAATCTAATACTTCTTTTCTTCAAAAATTTCCTCTTCAATTACAGATCATGTTTGCAGATGGAAATTCTGATTTTCTGGACTTATCGAAAGAAGAATGGGAATTTTGTACCTTCTAATTGTTATTCTCAGGTACTCCCCGGCTTACAGAAATGCGTTGGCTGAAGCTGTTGAACTCAGTCGAAGAATATTTATTGCCTGAATTACCCCTTTTTATTTGTATAGTACCCCTTTTATTCTCAGGAGTAAGTTAGCAACTATACCATTAGAGGTGTTATATATCTAGGCTGAAATTCCTTTCCTTTTTTTACTAGACATTTTCGTTATTGTTGTTTTGTTGTTTTTTTGGTTTTTTATTTTTTAAATTTTTAAATTGAAACTGGATGTCCATACCTTAATGTCTGTCACGGGAATGTCATACAGAAAAAGATTAGCATTTTAGTTGCACATTATTATAATGCTAGCGTACTTAATGAAGTTTGACTTGTGGCTTTGTGCAGGTGCAATACTTTAGATAAGAAGACACAAAAGGTGGAAGATGTGTTTTTACAAACAACTGTAAAAGATATGTACTATAATACTGTTGGGGGCAGTCAATGTCTCTGTCATGTACTTTGCTGATTTTTTTTTTTTTTTAAAAAACAAGTATTATCATATAATGTTGTGCAATTTGATGATTAATTACGTTTGTCATTTTCTAACCCATTCATAATTTTTTTTTTCCCCTTTTCACGTTTAATTTTGTAACTGAGTTGTTTTGACTTCTATAGTCAGCATTTCAGAGGATAGTGCATTGTGAAAATAGTTATTCAAAATAGTCCATAACGTGTTTATGTTTGTCAATGCGTATTATGACATAGGGATTGATGAAACGAGTGGGAGATCAAAAATGGGAAAAGCCTTAAGGTCGTAAGAAGTGTTTAATGTCAATTAACAAAGAGCTGGCAAGAAAACAGTGCTTCCATTGTGATCAAGGTTGTCAGAAAGTGTGCAGTGAGTATAAGTTTTAGCTTTGAAGTAATAGGTGACAGTACCCGGTCAGGTTCTGTCCATTATCTTTTATGCCAGCTGTGAAAAGTCCTTAACTTTTATACCCGAAAAGGCATAAACACCCCTGGCTCGTGAAGTGGTTCGTGCACGAACCAGCAAAGCATCACGAACCAGGTGATTAGTTAATCTATGTGATTAATGAGAAAACTTCATGTGAACTAGTTGGACAGTTGGACCGTACACGAACCAATTGGACCGTACACGAACCGCGATTTATGATACGCAACCAATTGGACAGCAGTAGATTCGTGGGATGATGGCCATGGATGATACACGACCCACTTGTTTATTGAATAAAGACCACGAACCACTTTGATATTATGTTACATATTTTAATATTATTAAATTTATTAATTTTTTTATTAGCATATTTTTTTTGGATGTACGTAATATAGTATTATGTTACATATATCAATATTATTAAATTTATTAATATTTCTAGTATTAAAATAATTTTGGTGTACTTATTATTATTAATTATATATGAGATATTAATTTTTATTATTAGCCTATGTTATTAATTATTAGTTATATCTATTCCAAAAAATATTTATTATATATCTATTATTAATTATTAATACTACCTATTATTAATAATCATTTATTTTTTAATTATATTATTATTATTATTATTATTGGGAATAGACCAGGCTATCCAACAGGGGCCTATGGCCTAGCCTACCGAAGAAAGGTCAGACCAGATTTTTTTTATAAACAGGCTAGGCTCAGGCTATTTTGAAAGTCTATTTAGCTAAATATGCTCAGGCCATGCTTTGTAAAAGTATATTAGGCCTAGCCTACCATGTCGGCCTATATATTATTGTGATTAGTCTGTTTATGTTTATTGTATGGGAATACATTATTTAGAAGTAATTATTATTTGATCTTAGATTTTAATCTATATATATTAAAGCATTAGTGAACAACCTATCCTAAATTTAGTGTGGTGTCTCCATTTTAAATTTCTAATTTTTATAGATTTTTACATTTTTAATTTATTAATTTTAGATTTTTGCATTTATTTATTCATTTATTCATTATAGATTTTTAGTTTTTGAAATATATGGAATTTCCAATTTAGATGGAGTTCAAATCTTCACTCCTAAATATATTTGAAAGATTTGAAATTCAAAATTTTGCATTTTTTAATATTATTTTGTATTTTTTAATTTACTAATTTTAGATTTTCACATTTATTTATTTACTCATTAGAGATTTATTCACTTGAAAGATAAAATTTAAAATTTTGTACTTTATTTTATCTATTTTGGATTTTATTATTTTATCTATTTTAGATTTTATTATTTTGTATTTTTTTATTTTATTTATTTTAGATTTTATTACTGCATTTATTATTTATTTATAGATTTTGAGGTTTACACTATAGGATTATTATGACATGAATAGACATTTTCAGTGGTGATCATTCTAAAAATATTTGTCAAGATGATGAAAGCATAAATAATGCCAATGAATTATTTTCACTGGAAAGTCTAAACATGAACAATTGTTCTGGATTACCGAATCATGAAATATAGTTGAATGAGGGTTGCATAGTCATGCTTCTTATGAATATAGATCCATCAAATAAATTATGCAATGGAAGTAGGTTAATAGATACCAATATGCGGAACCATATGATTGAAGTTAAACTAATTTTCGAGAAACCATGAAAGTAAAAAATTATTGATTCGTAGAATGCTTATGAGCCTATAGAATTTAAACAAATTCCTCTATTCGATTTCATATGAGAAAATTTTAACTTGCAATTTGTTTTGCTATGATTATAAACAAAGGTCAATGTCAATCATTAAAGAATGTTGGACTTTATCTTCTAAAACCAGTTTTTAACCATGAACAGTTATGTTGTAATATTCTGTGTCATTAACAAGATGTGACTCAAATTATTAATATGCAATTAAGAATTATTAACTCAAGATACCACAAGAAATGTTATTCTACAATGAAATTTATATATGACAGAAAATTTGCAAAATGGATACTTGATGTTGGTGATAGAATTATTATTTCGGAGGGAGTGTTTTTTTTAAAAAAATCTAAGATAGAAATATTATATTTAATAAGGTCAATACAGTCTAAACATACCAAAAAGTATTCAGGATTTATTATATAGATTAATATTAATATTATTACTACTTTATTATCACTATTATTGTAATTATTTTATAATTAGTAATAATAATTATAATAATTAATAATAGTAATAATTATAATAATTAATAATTATAATAGTAAGAAAAGTACTTCATCCGTTTCCGTGAAAGTGCAACATTCACCCAATGCACGCAGTCCAATGCATGTTTTAAACCATTAATAACTTAAGTTCGGTATAAGTAAAAAATTTAAAAGTTTGATATTTAAAAACTACATGACGAGACAAATCCAACAAGATCTCACTTGACTATGTTTTTCCTGGTATAACTATGATAAAAATTTAAGTCAAAGTTAAACAATGAATAGTAGCAAAAACTGAAATGGTGCAATAGCAAAAACTATGAAGTAATTGGAAAATTATAATAATAATTATAATAACAATAGTAATAAAACAAATCATAATCATGATGCATGAGTGGTTGGGGTTCGTGCATATTAAATTACACACACTGGACCTTGTATTATATTGTAAGGATTGGACGTGTATTATACACACAATTTTTTATTATCGGTTCGTGTATAATTATACAATACAGGGCGGTTCGTGTACGGTCCACAAGACACGAACCAGTCTCCTGAATCACTAATTCACTATTATTAATTAATCCATGATTCGTGGTTGAATATGCGGTTCGTGCACGAACCAGGGCCTTTTTGGCCTTTTCGGGTATAAAAGTTAAGGAATTTTGGCGGCTGGCAAAAAAGAGTTTTGTCAGGACCTGACCGGGCACTGCGTGTTCGGACTCTGTTAGCTTTTGTTGTTAAACTCCATCTTCAGCCAATTGGAGGGAAAAAAGAAAGTGAAACAGAGGCATATTTCTTTTGGGAGATTGATTTATTTTGTTGTTTATTGGATTCAATACAAGGATAGATGAGAATAAGATGGATGAAATTTAGATGAGATCCCTTAAAAGTAAACTAAAAACATTGCAATAATAATATCATAATACATACACTATAGTGTAGTCAAGTACTAGAAAGCCGTGTATACAAATCGGTTGGAGGTCTGTAGTTGACAATGCAAGAATGTTTGTGACTCAACATTATAGTTTCTGGTATATGCTGCAAAAGAGTATTTATATAGTAGTAACATATTTGTGTTATGCTGTAAAATATAAATCATTCGTATGTACAAAGAATTTCCTTTTAGCTTGTAATCATGGGCGGATGTATGTATGTGTAAGGTGGGTCAATTGACCCACCATAGATTTTTTTTTTTTTTTTTTCTAAATATATATAGTACTAATTCTATTTTATAGAACAATTTTAATTATGATTTCATTTGTATCTTACAATTATTGAGTGATTTGATGTCATGTCATTGAGGAAGTTTAATTATGACATATCTGATAGAAACAAAATTGAATCGCATACACAATTAATTTAATGATGTCCTTTCATTTCATCTTTGTGGCAAACATATGTTGGTTATACTTGTAATTACGAATGAGCTAAATTTGACCTTATAGAGAAAAGAACAAAATTTTCTAAATGCAATGTTCATAATTGGTGTAACTAAGAAAAATCTTCAAAATTTGAGGGGATGATCTCATCAAAAGAATTATAGTACTTCCTGATATGGATGTCATCGTAGAAACAAGTCCCCACAAGTGAAATAATGCCCATCATTTTTTAGTAGAACTATTTCTCTGTCTAATTGATTTACAATTGCGATTGTTTGAAAATCGATTTAGTGGGTAAGTGAGGAATTACTTATTTTTTTTTGGAGGAGCCACTGAAGTCCTGGTAAAGGAGGGTGGGAGTCCATGCTACACAATTACAAACGGGAAAAAAGGGAGGGATAGGGGGCCGGTGGCCTGGGGAACCGAACCTTCAACCTTCCGTTGGAAGTGGACTTAACCACTTGGGCTAAGTCCTCATCCTCGAGAAATTACTTATTTGTATTGTTTTTGAATATTCATCTATTTTTTTTATTTTGATTAAAAAAAAGATTGAAAAGACTTGTAGAGTATCCTAAAGAATTTTCATAAATGAAATCTAAGGTTTTTGAATATTCATCGGATACTTTAAATGTTGACATTCGAACTGATGAGAAATTTTGGGATGTGAAGCATTTATAGGTGATTTCCATCAAGCTTTCTAAGATAAAGAAGTATGCACAGATTTGAAAGTGTACTTGCTTTTAAAGTTAGTATTACTTCTTTCTTGGGCAGCGACACAAGCTTTTTAGGAATGACTATAATAAAGATAAATTGCGGTATAGCAAGAGAAATCGATTCCTAAATGATTGTTTGATTATTTTTATAGAACGGGATTTATTTAGAACGTTAGTATTGATGTTATTATACAACAATACCAAAATATGAGACTCATTGCGAACAATTTAACGTTTTGTAGTGTTTTTACAATAATTATTATATTAAAATTAGTTATATTAATTAACAAAAACTGACCTACCGAACTTAATTTTCTGGATCCGCCACTGCTTGTAATGCTCATGTTTAATACTAATTGAAAGCAACTCGTAGTCATGTTATTATATGTAGGAGTATAATACAAACAATCAAGTATCACCCCCTTGCTTAGCAATGCAAATTGCGTAGTCGGAAAGACACACAACATTTTTTTGTAATACCAACATTCGCAGCAGTTCAATCATTGCCAAACCAAACCGCATGCAACTCCAAATACAAAACATCACCATATATCATCCATCGGACTAGACGACAAAGTCCAAACCATGAATCCGTGAGCCATCCCTTCATTGGAACACTACGCCGAAGCCACCCAAGACTCCAGCCAGAGCAGTAGTCATACACTCCCGTCAACATTAATTGCATGCATAAGATCGTTGTGTGCCATGTGCCACCTAGCTAGGCAATATGACATCCACAACAATTTGTACATGGGCGGTCTTTATGAATAGAGTTGTCAATGTGAGTCAAGCCCTGTTGGGTCTTATACCACCCCGCACAAGGCTAAAAATGCGGACAAGCTTAAATTATTTCCATGTGATGAGATCCAACGGAGTTTAATGGAACTAATTTGTCTATGATTAGGTAGCTAATCAAAACCCATGTCATAAACTCATAGTAATTAGAGCCCGTTTGGAATGGCTTCTAGGGAGGTGCTTTTGGCTTTTGCTTCTGCCAAAAGCACTTATAGTAGAAATTAGGTGTTTGTTTTGGCTTTTAAGAAAAAGCAAAAGCACATCGAAAAGCCAAAAAAGTGCTTCTGGGAGAAGTAGCCCATGAGGTGTTTCTCCAAAAAGCAGAAGCTAAAAGCACCTCGTAAAATGTGCAAGGACTTAAATACCCTACTACTTAATATAAATTACACTATAAAGATTAAGTAGCATGTCCTTTTTGGTAATTACTAGATTCCAAAAACACTTTTCATTTTTATTCATCCAAACATATTTTTTAGAAAAAGCCGCTTTTCAAACATTCTATCCAAACACAAAAGTTACATGCTTTTGCTTTTGACTTCTGCTTCTGCTTCTACTTTTGGCTTATGCTTTTTACAAAAGTCAATCCAAACGGGCCCTTAGTAATCATGCATGATAAATAATTACTCAAAATAAACATACGCCAAGTACGAGTGGGCCGAAAGTACATTGGGCCCATATATTACTAGGCAAAGGGCCAACTGGATCATTTAGGCCCATATACTAATTCACCCAATTCCCAATAGTATAAAACCCTAAATCATTCTCCCGCTCATTCTACCCCCAAGTTTGCTCTTCCAGTTCCTTCCATCCATCTAGTAAATTTAGCGCTTTCATCTCCGCCGTTTTCTACTGGAGTCGATTCTCTAGCAGGGGGAGGTGTCGAAAGAATGTCGCCCCTGAGTTGGCGTCATCACGCATTGATTCAGGCTCTTCTGTCTCGGGGTCCACTCAAGGAAGATGATTTTCTTTCCATCTTCTCTCAGGTCACAGGCAAATCAGGTTCGTGACTTTGTTTTATTGTCTTTGAATTGATTGAAATATTGGGAGAAAGTATGACGCCCAGCGTGTTGTATTCATTTAAAGAGAGAGTATCGTGTGTCTGAGAAATTGGTTTCTTGTTTTGCTAGTTCTTTTTTCTACAGCTGGAGCCTGGATGTCAAAATTATAGCCAAGTTACCCATTTTATTTCTTTTCTTTCATTTCCTTCTTATTTATTTATTTTTTTTTAAATTGAAGAATATATATATATATGTGTGTGTGTGTGTGTGTGTGTGCATTGCTGTTGGTTTAGGAGTAAATCTTAATTCATAACAGTAGAGGTGAACGGCAATCAATTTAAAGTTAGAGTTCAAACAGAGGGGGTGATTGAATAATTATGGTCTGGGGTTTTCTGGAATTTTCATTAGAGAATTATTCAGGGTGGAACTGCTCTCATTGGGGGGTTTTTGAGAGTAAACCAAAAAATGCAAGTATGCAGTTATGCACTATTATAAAATGCCAATAATTTTAACATGCACGTACATTGCAGGTTCACATCAGCAGTTGTTTAATGAGTATCTCCGCAAGATTAATGCAGAACTAAGTTATGCTCAATTGGAGCTGCGGGCATCCCGAAACCAATACAATGATGTTGTGTATTATGGTGTTATCAACAATGTTTCAGATGATCAATCTAAGCTGGGAACAAAATACTCTGTTCCTCAGATTGCTTTCTACAAGGGCATAGTGAGATTCTTGGCTCTTCTTTGACTTTCCTCCTTTTGTTTTAGTTCTCAGGATTTTTCGATTATGCTGGATTCAGTTTCTCTTATAATAAATTTTCCTGACTGGGGCTTGAAATTTGTGCTGTTCTCAAAATTAGTTGTAGGGTAGATTAATATAGAATTAGCTGATTATGGTTCTGGGGTATCTGTTTATTGGGTGACTGGTAACAGAACTCAAAACCTACTAAATTGATATAGGGAAATTTTTTCTGGCCGTGATGAGGGGAATCAAATGCTTGGGTATAATGTTTGTGTGTGTGTGTGTGTCTGTCTTGTCTGATAGTATTTTTCTTTCCTGACTGGCCTATCACGCAAATATGGATCTATAGCCTACTTAGTCTCTTATTCTCTTACCAAGTGCTGATTTTCTTGCCTATGTATTTTATTTAATTCTGGTCTCTGGAGTTTCGCTTCATACTCGTTTTTTGCTTTTTGGGAACTAATCCTAGATTGAAGCTATTATACATGATGAAGACGCCACAGGCAGCATTTTCAGTACTGAGGCCCTAAACGTACGGCTGGAATCACAGGTTATTTGGCTTCCTGTTTTCCTTCATTTTTTTTTTGTAAGTTAAACTGTATCTCTATCCACAAAACCCTTCATCTATTTTATATCCAAGCTCAACTGTTTAAATTCTATTAATTAAGCTTCTTAACTTTTAGATCATTTGTTTAGTGTCTGAGTAATAGATAGTAAGGATGTTCTGTAGTTGAACAGCTGATCTGTATCACTTGAGAACCATAGTTGTTTGTTTCATCTTTAGCATTGGTATTGTTTGCAGCTTATTTATCTGCTTGATTGTTATTGTATTTGGTCCGTTCTCTTTTGACACACCGTGATTAAGAAAAATGAAGTTCATTGTTCTTTGGCGGCTTTTCCTGTCAATTTGCTTGCTTGTTCTCATTTTGATACCATTAATTCTTTAGGCTAGAACTCAGCTGTCTGGTTGGGCCAAATTGAGTTAGAAGGCCACAAATAAGAGCCCGCCCTTCACAGTGGGGATAAAGGTTTTAGGTGATCAGGAGTCTCTGTTCTATTTGCACTTGTGAATTGTGGTGGATTAAAACTGGGAGTTCAGATAAGCCAAAAGCAATAGATGCAAGCAAAATCCATCCCTAGAAAACCAGTTTCCTGGATTATGCTCCCTAATATTTATCCAACTTGTGTACTTGTTAACAACTTTTTTTTACATTACAGGTTACTGGGGCTAATGATTCGGAGTCACAGGCAGGGACTTCCCAGATTCCTTCTGCATTGAGGTATTTCTCCATGTCACAAAAGGAAAAGACTCTAGAGCAACTGATAAAGGACCAGTGGCTGTGTTCCATTCAAGATGGAAAAATTGGTATAGGAGCGAGATCCTTTTTGGACCTCCGAAGTTGGTTTCGTACTAACCAGGTTTCTGTGTGTGAGGTCTGCAATGAGGCTGCTGTAAAGGTATGTGTATTTTGCTGAAATCCGATCTTTACCATTTTACCAGATATTCATTCATTGCCATAACTTAATCATATGAATTAGTTTTCAAAACCGAATGATTTTGTAAAATGTATTTCTACTCCATCCATTCTGAAATCTATAGTATTTTGGAGCTTGCACGGTTGGACAACTAAGTAGGTTCTGCCCCAGGTTATTGGGTGTGCTTATTTTGATTTAATGACTCTGAATCCCTTGTTTGGTGACTCATGTTTCTTGTCTTGCGCACATGTATATAACGGATGAGCAGGCCGAGCAATGCCAGAACAAAGATTGTAATGTTCGACTTCATCTCTACTGTCTGAAGAAAAAATTCTCGCAGCCAAGGGTACTACAAAAACTTTCCTCCTCTCAAATTTGCCATTCCAAATAAAACTTAATGGTCAATTACTACATATAGGTAGAAAAAGTGTGCCCGGGTTGTGGCACAAAATGGCCAGGCACAGTGGTAAAAGCCGAAGCTTCCGAAGAAGTTCAAAACGATGGGGCTCCATATAATGACCATGACGTTCCTGAGCTCACAATAAAGAAACAGCAAAAATCTAACCCCAAACATAATTCCGGCACAAGAATGAAAAAGCGAAAATTTAACACAGAGCATGATGCTGGGACTGCATTGGAGTCCGATTGCGCTTCTAGTGCAACTGCAACTTCTACTACTATGGATAAAAGAACAACTCGTAGTTCAACACGGCGGCGGAATGCCAACTAATCCGTGGGAAGTAAGTGGTAACTGTTTCTGTCTTCAGGATTTATCCCTCCTGCCATAAAATTCTGACCTTGATGGTGAACCCCTGTACATAATGTTGGATTACTCTGTTGAAGGAACACACTGTAATTTTTTGAGGGGTCTCAATCTTGTGGTTTTTGCTGTAAATGATTGTTTTATGGGCTGGTATGGGAATTCTGTCTTTTTCCAACTCTTTTTCCTATATGATGCTCTACTGCTCTTTAATTTTGTTTTCATATAAGTAAAATATGATGCTCCATTCGAGGAGTCGCATCTCTCAAGAGAAAACAGAATGGGCAGTGGATTACTGGATTATACTCTGGATGGCCCAACCGGCTAACCCTACAGGATTAAAGAGTTATTTGAAGAAAAATGAGAGAACCTCATCAAATTCAAGTGCATCCATGTTTCAGAATTCAGATATTAACCCTTGTTACTTCCCTCAAACCTGTGGTTATTGGTTTCTTTATTACTAGTAAGTAATTATTTTTCCCGCTGTAGGTTGTGTGTTGTGGTGACAATTCTGGGAATTGTACGGCGAGGGATCTTTCTGACTGTCAAGAAAAAACCACATGCCATGGTTGTTAGTGAAGTTCCTTATCCCTTTCTCTGACTTTAAATACTAGTACATCTCAAATTTTCAATATCTTTGACCTTCAAACCATTCCTTTATTTTCATTCATTGATCTCATCATCAGTTTAAAGTTATCATTCACCCGAAATCTGCCGGCATGTTTGCTGAAGTGTTCGTTTCCTAGCATTGCCTCATCGTGTTCTTGAACATTAGGAAAACACATTTATTCATCATTTGGGATTTGGGCTGAGTGAATGAATAGTTGTAAGGAACGAGACAAAAACCAAAGAAAGTGGCAATGTCATCAAATCTGAAATTTCTTGTCCATCTTTCATCTCACAAATTTTGTACACATCTCATGGTGACTGGCAGCAATCCTGATTCTTGGCAGGAGACCAGAGGCTGTGTGTCCCATGTGAAACTTGGGCATATTCATTTACCCCCCCGCGCCTCGCCTTTTAACTAGATTCTTTTATTTTATATCATTTCCCACTGTGCGGCCTTATCACACAATGGACAAAAATTGCACATTAAATGGTGTGAATTTACCATTATCCTGACACCAGCAGCCAGCAGGCACATCAATCCAAAGAGGGTGAATCTTCCATCATCCAGCACCCACCCAGATGAAAATTAAATAAAAAGGCTACAGGAAATATTAATAAGCTCAAAGCATGTGTCCCATATTTATATAATCAGGAAAGTTAATCCAGCAGGTAATCAAAGTAAATACTCATTTTAACAGGCAAGAAATGGTAATCGGAGCACAATTTATCATTAAAATAGGTGTATCTTACCTAAGGTTAGAACTGCTGAATTTACAAAGGTAGAAACCAGCCACACATTCTGACAATTCTACTACTACTACTACTACAAGGTTAGCCTAGTCGATTAACTACCAACCCTATTTCTAAGGTCATTAATAAAGGTTTCCAACTCAGATGCCACTGTTGTACTGTACAGTCGTTCCTAAGGGGTGAAATAGTTTCTACTGTTCAAGGCCGCAACGCTACCCATTCATACCGTCCTGGGAGGGGTAAATCATTAATGATGTCGAAATTGTACCTTCATGTATAATACAAAAACAATAATGGATCAATCAAACAAGAGATGAAAAATGGGACATGAAATTCACGAAGTGAATTTAGAAATGCCATACTTATCGATGAAATGGCGCTGCAGCGACTGTTCTTCGAGGTTGAAAAATTCCTCCAACTCAACTGCTGATGGCGAGTTCGCATTCTTTACACTTTTGCTGGCTGCTTGACTCGAGCATGTCTTCTTTGCGGTAGCACTTGGGGTAGTTATGGTGCTGTCGGCAGGCCTACTTAGGTCGTCTGGAGTGCTTTCCTGGGTGCCCCTGCAGATGCAAAACCAGTTTGTGTACAGGAAGGCCCACAAAGAACGCAAAGGAAATGATAGTGATGATAGATGGCTAATGATAAGTTGTGATTGCTCAAGAATGGGGCAATTTAAAAACAGCTACACCACATGCAGATTTCAAACTTGCTGTGGCCCAGTGAAAGAGACACATTATTGCTATCATAGATAAGGCCTCAAAAGCTATTACCACAATAATGGCTTTAAAACAAATTCGAACAAAAGAACACAATGCCAACAATTATTAAACATCCTGAAAGAAATTAATAGAAGTATAATAGAAACAAAGTAATTTCTAGGACCTATTTGATTTCCCATAGATTAGACCGCAAAAACTTCAACCAAAATAATGGCTTTAGAAAAAATTCGGACAAAATAACACAATGCAAACAATGATTAAACATCCTGAAAGGAATTAATAAATTCGAAACAAAGTAATTTCTAGGGCATATTTGATGGAAGTACGAGCAAAATAACAGAAGCCATTAGCTGCAAAATGGAATGAGGGAAAAGGGGAAAAACACCCAAAGTAGCATATACACTATATCTCTACAAGGCAGGTGGGGCTGCCTATGATCTACAAGCTATGAAGCTAGCATCGTCTATCTCATCAACAAATACGAAACAAATAAATAAATAGCTAAAGGGGCTTTCAATCATAACGACTATTAGCCTTTTGTGAAAGCAATTTTGCATGATTTTCACTCTGACATATGAAACTGATACGATAGGCAAATACCAACCAATTTCTCAGCAAAGGTCCCAAGGACTAATAAATTTAGCTTCTGATGCACCGCAGATTATTGTCAACAAAGGAAAACTGGAAAGTTGGTAAACAAATTGAAGAACTATACTTTATCTGACTGAAAACAATTGCACATATGACACATCATCTATTTCCGTGACAAAGTGTAGATATTAAAAAGAGACTTAAATTTTTCCTCTCCCTTAAAATAAAGAAAAAGAAAGAAAGTTACAGACTTACAGTTTCTAACAAAAGCAATACTACTGATGAAAGGGCTCAAGGCTGAGGCTCACTTTTATATTACACAATAAATATCAGAATCATAAGAAAGAGGAGGACGAACTTTTGGCTTTTGCTCCCAAGTGAAATCGAGAAAAGAAAAAAATTTTAAAAAAAATAATGGGGAAAAAAGTGATGAGAAAAATACAGACGTTCCCTTTTGCCAACGAAAGATCCAAACAACTTTCCTGTCTATGAAATCTGAAAATGGCAAAACGAAGTTAGGATAAAAATAGGGCGTCCCAAGCCCAAGATTTTCCCCAAAATTAGAAGAAGAAAAGGACAACAAAATCAATCAAAGAAGAATTTCGACAGAGGAATACGTGAGCAAATCAATCACAGCACGAGTGGTTAAAACACAATTATCTCAAAAGAACAATAATTCAAAAACGAGGAAACCATGAATATACCTATCCGAAGCATTAGAGTGCAAATCATTTCCCCCAAAAGGAGCCTCGGTCCCCAGACCCTCCCCTCCAATTACCGACCGGAAACACGATTCCTCGCCACCGCCAACTCCCGCTTTACCCCCGCAAGCACATCCCCGGCACGAATTCCGTCTCTGCATGCGCTTCTGGAGGCGGCGCGACCTGAGCTCCAGGTAAGAAACATCGGGGTCCGGCGGCGGCGCGGCGAGCTGCAAACGCTGCAAGGCTAGGGTTTTAGCGCGGGTGAGGACGCCGAGGGAGGAGCGGGAAGCGTCCATTACAGCAACGTCGAGCGAGAGGCTAGGTTTCCTCGTGAATTTCCCCATTGGAACGAAGGAATCTTGTTCTGGTTCTGCTGCTTCTGCTTCTGCTGCTGCAGCTGTAGCGAATCTCTCTGGAAACCGCGAGTGTTCATGTTTCAGCACATAAATAAATGGGGAAGGGTACAATCGGCATTTCGTGACTTCTCTGGGGTTGAAATGGGAATAAAGAAAAACTATAGGGAGTGTTTGGCAAATTGAAGTAGTGAGCAAGCGGTGGGATATAAAGTACGTCTTTACAGGTTTACATAGTTACACATACACTACGTCGTCTGATTGTCAGTTAGCTTGAAATTGAATGATGATTTTTCATTTTTTATTTTTCAGAAAATTACTACTCATGCCCCTGCGGTCCTGTCTTCCTACCATTAATCTAATTTAATTTAGAAAACTAGTAATGAACCCGTCGAGACTCGACGGACATAATCATATATTTTATATAATATATATATTTTACATTATATAAAATAATAATAAATTATATTTTGAGTAATGAAAAATATAATGTGTAATTATTTTATATATATACAAAAGAGGGTGTATATGATCATTATAATTTAATTATTTTTAGAACTAACATAGAAATCATATTATACTGTATTCTTTAGCTTATTTCGCTTGTCCGATACAAATATAACATATTAATAAAAATAATTATTAAAATAATATATTTATTGAATTTGAAATTTATTTGTTTTTATCAAACAAAATTTAAATATAAGTATTAAGCATAATATGAAAAATTTCCTCACAATTCGATGAAAATTTATTTGCTGAAAATCTCATTGGTAGGGGCTAGAATAACACTATCTTTAAAAATGTCTGAATTTGAAGTAATGTAGTTTATATTTATATATGTACTCTAAAAAATGACCGCTATAAGATCACTCGTAGAGTTTATAAATATATCGCCCGAAAATGACACATCTGATTATACATTTTCAAAATCAATGCCGACTTTACTGTCACTTACATCAAATATCTATTTTGTAAATTTTCCGTCATATATAAACTTCATTGTAAATAACATTTCTTGTGATATCTTAAGTTAGTCATTCTTAATTGCATATTAATACTTTGAGTCACATCTTGCTTGTGACACGAAATATTGCAACATAACTGCTAAAATTTGGTTTTGGAAGATAAAGTCCAACATTATTTAAATGTTGACATTGAATTTTGTTTATAATCATAGCAAAACAAACTGCGAGTGATAAATTTTTTTCATCTGAAATCAAATGAGAAATCTGTTAAATCAAATAGGCTCATAAACATTCTACCAATCAAGAATTTTCTACTTTCATGGTTTTCCGAAAATTAGTTTAACCTCAATTATATGGTTCTGTATCTTGGTTACTATCAACATACTTCCATTTCATAATTTATTTGATGGATCTATATTCGTAAGAAGTATGACTATGCAACCCTCATTCAACTATATTCCATGATTTGGTAGTCCAACCAACTGATCGTGCTTGGATATTCCAGTGAAAATAATTCATTGCCATTATTTATGCTTTCATCGTCTTGACAAATATTGTTAGAACTGATATATATATATATATACATTTTCATTTGCAGATATATGTTCCATGACGTAATCATTGATCGTATCAACGATCTCACTGGTAGGGGTTAATAAATAGTAACAATGTTTAGATTTGAAGTGGTGCACTTTATGTTTGTATAAGTCTCTCAACAATTGCCACTATAGGATCTCCCGTAGAGTTTATAAAATTATCATCTAGAAATATCAAATCTAATTATACATCTCCAATATCAATACCAACTTTACCAATTACCATCACCTACCTGAAGTATTTATTGTGCAAATTTCTGTCATATATAATTTTCATTGTAAACAATATTTCTTGTTATATCTTGAGTTAATCCATATTAATTATATACTTCATTAATACTTCGAGTTGTCTCTTTCCAGTGACACAAGATATTGCAACATATCACTGATACGGGTAAAAACTGATTTTTAAAGATAGAATCCAACATTCTTTAAGGATGGACATTGACTTTTTTTGTCTTTTCCTATAGTCATAGTAAAACAAACTGCGAGTATGAATTTTTTCCTCAGAAAATGTATGAAGATTTTGGTTAATTCAGATGGGCTCATAATCATTCTACCAATCAAGAATTTTATTCCAGAAATATTGAGCTTTGTTTTAATGAGAAGAGATATTAAATAATTTTTTGGGGTAATTTTTTGCGGGTAGAATTCTCGTCACAATCTAGTGGAATACCAAATCTAGAATGTGTAGTCCTACCTCTTGGAATGAGTAGGGGTGCTATTCAACTGGATGCTACATGCAACATAATATCACTTCTCCTATTAAGGGCTAAACATAATATTTTCTAGATAAATTATCAACCCTCATTACTATCAACTAAATACATTATTTTATTATAAACATTCTTCTGCTCATCAATCAACAAAAGTAATAGCTTAGCACGATCCGCCTTCATTTCTTCCTTATTATAATATATCTCTTCTAGTATCAATAGATTATCTGTTTCAAACGTTAAAACTTCATTCAGTACGGCATTCCAGAGAAAATTTCAAACTTATAGAATTTGCAACAATTAGCCTTTCAATTTTTAAGAAAGCTAGATTTATATTTATTTTTTCGTCAATTGTAAGTCTGTTAAAATATAGATTAATAAATTGTTTCCTCCATTTTTTACTTTTTATAAGTGTTACATTTTCATTTTTGGGTGTTTTGAAATAAGTGTTACGTTACCATATTTGGAATGTTTTGAAGGTTAATAATTTTTACTAATTATACTTAAATTAATAATTTTTTATATTCATTAAAATAAAACTCAAAAGGAATAAAGTCAAATGTGAGTCATCTTATTTTATTTATTTAATTATTGTATTTCAACTAAATTATTTTTATTAACTTACCTAAAGCCCATGTCATTTTATATTGTTACACTTATTATAAAACAGAGGGAGTATTTGTTAAAAATATTAAAAAATTAATTTTTTCTTCTTTATTTATTCATGGATCTATTCGCACCCCAATAACTCTTTATATACCTGATCTTTTATTTATAATATGCTTTATGAAAATAATTAATTTACTCCAAACCAATTTATCCATAGAATTTAAATTTTCTCAATCTACTTAATAATTATAATTGTTTTGTATTAGGTTTTATATAATAAAACATTATATAAGATTTATATTAATTGTGTATATATTTATATACAAATAGAATGATGTAATTATAAAACATATTCTTTTTAACGATTAGCAATTATATAATTGTATATTACTTTTAGGAGAAAGGACATATTTTTGTGAAAATATAGCTATATATACATTCATTAATCTATATAAATATTTTCCATATATTCATTAATGTATCTTTTAATATAAATTCCATATATACACTGCGAATTCCATATAAATTTGAAATTTCAAATCTTATAAAAATAAAAATTGTTGGAACTCCATATAAATTGAAAATTAAATATATTTTGAAAACTATAAATTGGAATTGTTATATACACATTAATATATTTTTAACATGAATAAATAAATATGATGTGAAATGTAAATTTTGATTACATCATTTACCACACCCTGGAAAATATAACCAAAGAGTGATACCATACCTATACAAAATTATCGGCATTACAATATGATCACTATATTGAAACATAAATGCAACATAATTCTTAGTTGTTGGTACAGAATCTCGTCATAATAATCACATGGTGCAAAAACTTAAAATGTGTATTCATGTCATAATATCCTTTGGTGTAAAACCTTGAAATCTATAAATAAGTAATAAATGCAGCAATAAAATCTAAATAAAAAATGCAAAATAATAAAATCTAAAATAGATAAAAAAAAATTCAAACTAATAAAATCCTAAATAGATAAAATAAAAAAAGTAAAATTTTTTCAAATTTTACCTTTCAAATATTTTTAAAAGTGAATATATGTGACATGATAGGATATAGTGAAAATTTATAAGTAAATGATATATTTTATACACGATAGGCTAAAATCTATAATGAATAATAAATAAATGCAAAAATCTAAAATTAGTAAATAAAAATGCAAAACAATATAAATAAATAAAATATGTAAAATTTCAAATTTCAAATATTTCACATCCTTTTAAAAGTGAATATTGTGGGAATTCCATATAAATTGGAAATTCCATATATTCATAAACTAAACATATATAATAATGAATAAATAAATAAATGAGAAATCTAAAATTAATACATTTAAAAATGAAAAAATCTATAAAAATTAGAAATTTGAAATGGAAACACCACATTAAATGTAGGATGAGTTGTTCACTAATACTTTAATATATATAGATAAATATTACTACGTTCCAAAATAGTAGTTTTTTTAGAGATGAAAAAATGTTTCACAATAGTTGTTATTTTAGATATTTCTATGAAAGTTTTCCAATATTACCCTTTTATTCTCCAATGGTATTCATTCTCTCTCCACCCTAAGTACATTTCTTGGGAAATAAGAGAGTAGAAATGAAAGATTGTGTGGTAATAATTGTGTTTCTTGGTTTGTGTAATATTTATTAAAAAGACAATTAAAAAAGAACGGAGGAGGGAGTACTTCGTAAATAAATACTAGTAATTCAGTACGCACAAGTGACCGGAGTGACACAAGTGAAAAAGATGTTTTGAAAGCGAGAGAATCCGTGTAGCAAATGATCGAATCTACCAGCGAATTTATTTAATTATAGCCGCGTTTGGGAATAAATGTCAGCGATTAGCATTTAATTTTTAAAATACATAGTACTAAAAATAGCCTAAATTTCTATATATAGTAAATACTAATTACAATAATTATCAAATTTTAATATTTAATCTCAAAATTCTTAATGCTCTCCTCCCAACTTTTAACTTTCCAAACTTCAGACTCTAAACTCTAATTAAAATTGCATTACTGAACACCATTATTCAAATTTAAAACTATTTTTCACCATTAATTTCAAACTCCAGACTCTAAACTCCAAACTCCAGACACTAAATCTAATTATTTCCCAAACATACCATATATCGATGACAGGAGCAAATTATATCATCTATTCATTACCAAATAACCCTCATTTCTTTTCTATTTGGATGCTTTAAACTTGTCATATTTTCAATTTTTTGGGTAAACTCATATTTTTTTTTTGCGGAACATCCAATTAAGGCTAGAGAAAAAACAGAAAATAAAAAGAAATCTAAACTCTCGGGAACCAAGTTCTCGCTGCATCTGCAGAAAATAAACAGAAAATTTTTGGTGAACTCATATTTTCTTTTTTTTTTTTTTTTGGTGAACTCATATTTTCAATTTTAATTGATTAAACAAAAAATAATTAATAATGTGTGATAAAATTGGCTTATGGCTGCGCCAAAATTGGCCTATTTCTTACAGAATTACACTATTTTACTTGAAAATTTTAAAGAATTTAATCATCATTTATTTATACGAAGGAAGTTTTTCTTTGCGCTTTTTTTTTTTCCCAATTTTTTACCCACTAATACTTCTCTCTCTCTCTCTTTCTCTTTTTTTTTTTTTTTAAAAAAAACTAAAAGGATTTTTCTGACCTCTTTAACACTTAAAATAAAAATAACTTTGTGGTAGGAATGATAACTTTATCAAAGTAGTCAAATTCCATAACTCCCAACATTGAGGTTGGGTTCGATTCTCCACATAATCCCCTATCTCTCCCATTTGTTCCTTTTTTATGTAGCATTGGCTCCACCGCCCCTTTCCAACATGTATAACCATGTTGATTGATCCAATAACAATTTCCGATCCCGTCAAATGTTTGTTCATCCAACAATCACAAGCTGAAATCATGCAGAGAATGCGTGAGTAGTCAACATCCGCTCCCGTCATTAATTTTGGCTTTTAAAATTATATTGTAGATATCGGAGGTTCCGGATCTAGCGTTGATTTGGGAGATTATTAATTTAGTTTATTGTATTATGTTTTAATTAATTTACGGGTACCCTCGTATCACATTTCTCCTTAAGTTTAATGTTATGGTATTTTAATTTAATAATCAATGGCCCAAAGAAACGAAAGAATCGGTTAGATTTTTCATATAATCTCCTCTTATAGATTATAGATAGACTCAAAAATCGATCAGAATTCTTTTTTGATCACTTTACCCTTCTTTTTTTTTGAAATCGAGTCAAAAAAATTTTATTCTGTATGTATTTAAATTAATACGAAGTATTTCAAAATTAAAAATATAAAATTAAATTAAAAACAAAAATAATAAAAGAGAAAATATAATTCAAATAAAAAATAAAAAATATATTATGAAAAAAAATTAAAAAATAAAAAATGAAAAAAAAGGATAGCGGTGTGAACAGTGCCCGCTATAAAATGCGCTGCATTATTCCACAATGCCATTTTCCCCGATTGTGGCGCCATTCTCCCGTTCCCATTGGGCTCCCGCTCCAGAAAAAAACAGCGTCCAACGTTATTCTACCGAAGGCGTTGAAGATGGTCTAATACTTCTCTTTTCTTTTTTTCTTTTTTTTTTCTTTTTTTTAACTAAGAGGAATTTTATGACCTATTTAACACTTAAAAATAACTTTGCGGTAGGAATGAGAATTTTGTCAAATGATCAAATTCCATAACTCCCAATATTCAAGTTGGGGTTCGATTCTCCACATGATCACATATCTCTCCCATTTGTTCATTTGTAATTTATGTAGCATTGGCTCCACCACCCTTTTCCTAACCTGTATATGTAGTCCAGAAAAGGAAAAAAAAAATCCATCAATACTCAATATAATTAAATACTTCATATACTAAACTATGAAAGTAAGTACTATGTTTTTTTATATATAAAATTGTCAAAACCTTTGTACATGTATGTTAATTAGCAAAAGTAGGTGCTATTCTTTTTGCCCACTAATAATTAGTATGACTAATTATATTAACTAAACTATAGTGTTACAAAGCACAAATTTGATAAATATAAAAATACATGTTTTTTTTTTTTTTTTTTTTGTGAAAGGACGCGAATAACTTCGGCAAAGGGAAAAACTAACAGACTCTACAGAAAAAGAGTGAAGGAAAAGAACAAAGCAACACTAAAGCAACAATATAAAAATACATGTTTATTACACATTTGATTATAATTGTATATTAATTACTGATTATTGATGTGCCAAAAAACTTCAGAAATTTATATTTTTATTCTACGATTTTTTCTTATAACAGTATTTTTTTATTCTAGTTGGGGTCAACCAGCTACCCCACATTATTTTTGTTCTAATAATTATTTGAAATGTTGTGTTAAGTGATACTACTAGGCTAACCCTTGTAGTATGAAAAAATTGTTTTTATTGAAAGTTTCATTATTGTTTATTGCATTTGTTACAAGGTAGAGCCGAAGCCTAAGGTAATTGTGCATGAAAACACATTTATATATGATAGTATATATGTCTTGTTTAACTTGCAATGTAGATGGAAAAGAGCATGCAAAATTGAAGTGTTCCTTTTTAAAAGCGTTGAGTAACAATGGTCAATTTCATTATGGTGCTAAATGAATATTTATTTTTATTTTTATTTTTATTTTTTTTTGCGAAAGTTAAATGAATATGTTCATATCATATACTGATTGTGATAAATATTTTTTAGTATTTAATAAGTGTTATTAAGTTAACTAGTACTTAACACCATAATGATCATAAAATACTCTCTTTCATTACATTCAATAGGTGTTAATTCAACATCCTACTCCCATCCAACAATGCGATCGACCCCTTTTTGTAGTCCAATTAGATGTGCATGATAAAATACATCTAATACTTGCTGTTTTTCTCAGCAAAAAATAAAAATAAAAATACAGGGGATCTAACTTCTTACCATAATCACATAATATTTCGTGATCATTTCAGCAGTATATATATCGAATCTAGCTACCTGACTTAATTTAACAATAGATCGAGCTTATAATAACTTATTTTAAAATCTGAATATATAATCACCAAAAATGAAGAAAAAAATCACAATAACCTATTAATACTATACTAATTATAAGTTGTGCAGTATGAATACTGGAAATTATGATCAAGGATTCCTCTATCAACTGTCATAAGCGTGGATTTACATAAAATGGACAGAATAGCAAGTAGAATCTGGATTTACAAAGTACTATAACTTTGTGATGATATTTTCAACAAATTACCATATAATTTTACTATTGGCATCACATGATCAGTATCTCTCTCAGCATATCCAAAATGTTTGACATTCTGCATCTAGCCCAGTTGACATAAAATCACATTCATATAAAAACATAACATATGGAACAATACATGCAAGTATGATAATGAAGGGTCCAACTCAGACATCCAAAAAGGTGAGAAAAAGGAATTTTGGTGACTGGGTGTAGGGCAGTTCAAGCTCCAAAATTCAAGAGACCTAATTATTACAACTACAACTATGTCTATGCAATACTGCCTTTTTTCTGTTCAATTCCTCTTCTTCAACAACATAGTTATTATGGGAATACAAATGTCCCAACCATTCCAACTCACATTTTGACAAAATTTCTAAGCACTTTCTCAGTGATAAAATTGGTACGTTACTTTCATCTTCATCATCTCCAATTGATAAAATTATATTGGATAAATTCCCACCTTAAAACTGATTGGCATTTGCCTTTAAACAAAATTGCACACATGTACTTAACTGTTAATGTTAAATACTTCCATGAACCATAATTGAGTTAGCGTGCAGAATAGGATTTATCTGAAGATACAGAATGATGGTAGAGAGTTCAGAAGTAATGTTATTGACACCGCTTGTTCTGTTGCCATCACTTATTAACTATGTGCCTTATTGACTTATCATTTTTGTAGACGCAAACATCAATTGTTCTATTGCCAGTCCCAATTGAAACTGCATATAGTGAAGGAGAGTGAGTTAAAAATCTCTATTTTCATGTCATTTGTGTAATGTGTTTTGCCCATTTATTTGGGTGAACCAATATAATGGCTTTAGTTTGTTATGCCCATTTATGACAATATTTTTTTTGAGATAATTTTGGAATGAAACAATCACCATTTACAAGATGAATCATACAATGGGATAGATGACTGATGTGGATTAAACCCTTGGCTTGGAGGTAAACGACTACTAAAGAATTTGACCACCAAGCCAAACATCGATCCATTTGTAATAATGATTGTGTGCCCTTTCCATTATCTTGAAATTATAAGAAAAGAAAGAGGCAAAAAAAGTAAACATGCAAAATATGAACTAAAATTATGCATGATAATTATAAATGCAACCACTTAGTGCTTTTATTAGGTGAGTTATCACATTTTTGGCAACGTGTTTTTAAATTTTTCGGCACACTTTTAAATAATGTTTGTTCTGTAATAGTAGATTACTAAGACTAGCTGTATTCATGATCTCAAGACATGAGACCCAACCTCGCTCCACATAAGCATTCATTTAAAAAAATATAACAAAAAAAAAATCAAAATGATGGTTGGGGATGGTGGTTTAGGGTTTAGGGTTTAGGATGGTGGTCGACCAATGCCCAACCAAAGACCACTTGGTCTCTTTTTTTGGGCCAATGGGATGGAGACACTTGTCTCCATTCTATTGGTCAAGTAATTTTTTAAAATTTATATAATAAAATGATTATATCTTTTATATAGATAAATAAATAAAATTTTAAAATATACCAAATTTTATAATTTTCATTATTTACAAATAGAGACCACTTTTGCTATATTTTTATTAAATACATAATATATCAATTTTGATATATTTAACCCATTTAAAATTTATACTTCATAAAATAGAAATAAATAAAAAAAATATATTACTATTTTAGATTTTTTATTCTTTATAAATAAGATAAATATTTTACATTTTTGATAAATTAATATTTTTTATATTTCAACATGATTTAAAATTGTATATATTAAAATAATTATATATAATATTGTGGTTGGATGGTTGGATGATTATTGATAGAGTATGTAAAATTGGGGTGGTTGGGTTGGGATGGATATTGATGAGTTGGAGGAGAAATAAATTAATTAAATAATAAAATGGTTGGATGGTTGGGTGGTTGGGGTGGTCATAGATAAAGATAGCCTAAGAATCTTAACATTCTCACTTATATGAAAATGTAAATATACACCATCTTTTTAGGTAGGTATTCACATTACATACTTTTTTTTTTTTTGGTGAAACAGCCTGAGAAGGCGAGCAAAGAAAATAAAAGGAAACCAAAAAACAAAAAACAAAACAAACTAGCTCAACCGAGCGTAAGCCACACCGCTGGAGTCTTTCTCTAGGAGACCGCGTGTATCATCCGTGGGAAAAGCCCAAGTGGTATAAAACTCCTCCGAGCAAGTTGCATTGCGCAGGATCATCTGCCACTTTGTTTCCTTCCCTACAAACATGGCGAACACAACCCTCCATCAAACCCATCAACATGCGGACTTCCTGGATAGTCGGCCAAAGAGAATGGCGACGATCCACAGCCCCCAAAACCAGTCGGATCACCTCAAGGGAGTCAAGATAGCATGCCTTCAAAGCAACCCCAGCTGCCCCACAAGAAGAAGCCCAAAGCGAAGAGCCAAGAGCTCAACTTCCAGGATGCTCCTCTTCCCAAGTTTCCCACTGCAAGCCCCAATCCAATTGCCAGTCGTCGTCCTAACCACAGCACCAAAACCAGAACGCCAAGGACCCTCAACCACAGAACCATCGGTGTGCAAAATCACGCCATCCAAACCCTCGTCAACCCATCGCACAAAACGTATGCCGGCCTCTCGTTTCTGAACAGCGCCCCTATTAATTTGAGAACGCAGCCAACTCGCTTTGAACAACACACAATGATAGTCCATTCCTTCAGCCCGGAAAACTCTTGCATTGCGCTGACACCATACCGCCCACGATAAAGACAAGAAACTCGAGCCCCATTTAATCCATGCCCGGTGCAAGAAATGTCGGCAGTCATCAACCGACATCCTATCCAAATCAGAGGGAAAGGAGAAACCACCTTTCTGCCATACCTGAGCAGCCCAGTTGCATTTGAATAAAGCATGATACCATCCTTCCACCTGGTCGCCACAGATAATGCAAAGAGGGTTGGCAGCCAGTCCTCTTCGATAGCGAAGCTCGTTGCATTGGAGAGCCCCATGACCAAGAAGCCAGAGAAGTACACCAATCTTCACAGGAATATTTGATGCCCACATCCAGGACCAGCCCTTCTCAGAGTGATTAGTAGTAATCAACCATTTGTAGCCGGAGCGAACACTATAGATCCCATTTAGATCGCCTTTCCAGTGCAAAATGTCGTCCACTTCATTGTACAAATAGGGAGCTAGCGTATCTTCAATAGCTTGCCTAAGATCATCAGACAACCATGTGTATCAGATACTCCCTCCGTCCCATTTGAAGTGTCTCAAAACTTTTGGGAACGGTATTTTATGTGGAGATAATTAGTATATAATGTAGGGTATGTTAGTGTTTAAAGTAAGGGTAAATTAGGAATTGATGTGATAAGATTGTAAGGGGTTTGAATATTTTATTAATTTATTTATGAATGATGTGATGGTTGTGAGTTTGAATTTATTAATGGTAGTGGGTTTGAAATTATAATATATTTATTTATTGATATGATGTGATGGGTAGGTTGGTGATTAAATATTTAATTATTTCCAAAAGAGGAAATGAGACAAAGTGTTGGGACGGACGAAAAAGGAAAGTGAGACACTTCAAATGGGACAGAGGGAGTATTAAGGTTCCAGTGGCCATCATTCACCACATCCTTGACACGTAGACTTAAATCATGGACATCAACAAATGGCACCTGAGGTTCCAAGCAATTACCATTCCACCACGGGGCATACCAAAGGGAACAATCACCATTACCTAGGCGAACACCATAAGCATCGTTAAAGATATTCCCAATTTTAACCAATGATCGCCAAATCTTTGTACCTCTATAATGATCTCTCGGCAACAGGCCATTCGCAATGCCATATTTCTCCCGTAGCACTGCAACCCATAATTTCCAAGGCTCAATAAGAAAATGCCAGAGCTGCTTTCCAAGTAAGGCCAAGTTCATGTGTCGACTCTTTCGGATACCCAAGCCTCCAATTGGTCGAGAAAGAGTGACCACATCCCAATTAATTAAGTGAAGGCCGTGCACATCCGCTCCCTTCCAAATCCAATGACGGATGAGCCTATCAATTTGGTCTCACACTCCAACAGGAAGCATGTGCACTTGCATCACATAAATTGGAAGGGCGCTAAGAACGGCACGAGCAAGGGTGATACGGACGGCCCTGTTCAGAAGAAATGAGGACCAAGAATTCAACCTGCTTTAGATCCGCTTAATTAATCCATCAAAATTTGACAACTTCAGGCAACCATGAATAATCGGAAAGCCAAGATAACAGCCTAGATTGCCAACAATCAAGACACCAAGCAAGCTATCCAATAAAGCTAAATCATTTGAATAGACATTGGGACTGCAGAATGCATTTGATTTTGCAGCATTCATAACAAGTCCAGGGCGAGTTCCAAACCGAGTAAGAGCGCTTGCAATAGACTGGATGCTATCCCCACTTAGTTCAGCACAAAGAATTAAATCGTCAACGAACATTAAATGCGAAATGCCAATACCTCCAACGCATAAACATAGAGGATGCCATTCCCTAGTGTTAACCGCTTCCATGATTGTTCTAGAGAGCTTCTCCATTACGATCACAAATAAATAGGGCGACAATGGATCACCTTGACGCAAGCCTCTCTTAGCCTTTATATTACCAATAGGGGAGCCGTTCCATAAAATAGAGAAGCTCGATGAAGTCACACATGCCATGATAAACTCCTTGCAGCCGGCAGGGAGCTCCAAATCAATTAAACATTCCTCCAAAAAATCCCAACTAACCATGTCAAAGGCCTTTGTAAGATCTATTTTTAACACCACAGCCTTGGTAGCCGATCTGGAACTCTCGAGTGTTGAGAAAATCTCTTGTAGCAGAAGAACATTATCCGAAGTACCCCTCCCTGGCAAAAAAGCCGACTGGTAAGGGCCTATGATATCCGATAAAATGGGTCTGAGCCTTCGAACCAAAATCTTAGTGATGATCTTGAAGGTGACGTTACACAATGTGAGTGGACGATATTGCTGAAACGAGCAGGGAATTTCCACCTTAGGAATGAGACAAAGAAAGGCGTGTGCCAAGCCATCAGGAAGACATTTGGTTGACATAGCATCCCACACTAATTTTGTAACTGGTTCATTAAGCTGTTCCCAATATTCCTTATAGAATGCGGCAGGAAACCCATCCGGGCCTGGAGCAGACAAGGACCGCATCAAGCGCATGGCCGACTCAACTTCTTCAACATCCACTACTATCTCCAAAGCGGTTTTTTGTGCCTCTAAGATAGGAAGCAGCGACGGCAGATCATCCCCTTCCCTGTTTGCGTCAGGAGCAGCAAACATAGATGTGAAGTACTCAATCGCATGAGCTTTAAGCAAGTCCTGATTTTCTTCCCAATGATCACCCAACTGAAGACCAAATATTTTATTTTTCTTGCGATGAATCTTTGTTTTTGCATGGAAATATTTTGTATTGCGATTACCCTCTCTCACCCATCGGTCTCTTGACTTTTGGTGCCATAATAGTTCCTCTTGCATGAGCACCTCAGTAAGCTCCTTACGAATCTCCGCCTCGACTCTCCAAAGCCAAGCTGAGTCTACCCGCGCCAGTCGCTTCTCAACACCCAAAAGTCTATTTTTGAGCTTGCGCTCCCGAATATTCCCAAACACCTCCTTGTTAAACACTAGGGACTTCACCTTGATTTCTTGCAGAATAGATTCAAGATTCTCCACCCCCCCCCCCCCCCCCCCCGCCCCCCATGGTTCGGCCAGCTGAGACCACATCTTTATATAGCGAATGTTCTTTCCACATGTTCTCCCAACGAAACAGCTTCTCCACCCTATCCATGTTATTATCACCACACACAAGCTTTAAGGGGTTGTGGTCAGAACCTAGCCGCGGAAAGTGTACTATTCTGCCATTATCAAAAGAATTTTCCCATGCAAAGTTTGCCATGCCGCGATCCAACCGTTTGCTTATCCTCCTACCTCCTCCAGCCATCCACGACCATGTGAATTCGGGACCAATAGTATTCATATTAAGCAAGGAGGAACGATCAAAAACGTCCCTCAACTCAGCCGCACGCTCGGACAATAATACACCACCTTTGACTTCGTCTTCACTAGCTATCTCGTTCCAATCTCCAATCACCACCCAAGGCGACTCCATAGAAGCTGCCATGGTGACCAGCTTCTCCCAAACATCACGCCTCCGTTGATAATTAGGGTCGCCATAGAGTGTTGTTACATTCCAACTATACAGCCCTTTCACCAGCTCAACAGTGATCATACGAGATCCCACGTCCACTACATTAATAGCGCATGATAAATTTAATGCTTGCAGAACCCAAATACCTTCTCCCATGCCAACAACTTCCGAAATACTTACTGGGATATATCCCAGCCGATTGAAGAAAGGTCGAACTCTAGAGAACTGCCCCCGAGGTTCTAGGACACATAGGATGTCTGGTTTGTGCTCGAGCACAAGATCATTCATCCACCTTTGAGCCGTCCGACTCATAATTCCACACATGCAATAATAGTGAAGTCCTTAAAATCCATAAAAAAATATAAATTGGAGTGAGAACACAAACCCTTACTGGGATCTCCCCTTCTCCGCATCCGCCCAACTCGCCCCATCCCGAGAGCCCTGATCCTCCATTTCAGGACGGCTGCCCAACTTCGGCTCCTGCAACATTAAAAATTGATTCCTACTCGGGTCCAGTGAGGGTCTCCCCTTTGATGAGCCCCCTAAATCCGCCATCTGACGTTCCCTAACTGATGATTCTGGGGCAATCCGAGGCCGCTTGCCCCCATGGGATGTAGAGAGAACAGTCCTGACGCTGCCTGCATAAGGGACAAGGGCTAATGCTGATTCCCCATCTCCAAGCAGCTCCTGTGCCCGGTGATCATTCCGATCCACAGCTGCTACTACCACCTTACCCCTGTCCTGCCCTCGTGGAGACCAGTCTCCCGGAGCTGCTGGAACGGGAGGCGAGGGCATCACCCCTTTATCTTTCGGCTGACGAGGCTTTCTATTCCCTTTTCTAACCACGGTTAACCACTCTCTATAGGCCGGCTCCGAGCCTTGAACTCCAACATCCTTCATTCCCAGATCTCCCTGCTCATCAACTCCATTCCCATGCAATCCCTCCGGCCCTGTGTTTGCCTCCCCATCCGCAACAACAGGATCCCCTCCAGTCGCCTCCATATCGTTCTCCTCAACAAAGGTGCAATTTCGATCACCATGACCATACCGCCCACACTTAGCGCATAATAGATGTAATCCCTCGTAGGAAATAGGAATCTATTCATCGTTAACCAATAATTTGCCCGTCATCGGCTTCGTAAGATCAAGAGCCACACAAACCCTCGCGAACCTTCCTCGGTTAGTTTCCTGCGTGCTTGTGTCGAATTTGACCACATCCCGATCCCCGATGCCAACGCCCATAGAATATCCTCCCGAAATCTGTGCATGGATAGACCGTTCATCCTTGCCCACACCAAGGTCTTATTAACCTGAGTCGTCCTCGGATTAAAGTCCCACGACCACAACATGATGGCTAGATAGTGATCAAAGATCATCAACGGACCACCATTGATTACTGACTCGCGATCCGACATTAAATCAAACCGGACAATAAAACAGCCATGCCCGACATCAATCAAGACCATGTTGCCCTCGATCTTCCACATATGTTTAAGCCGATCGTGCAATACCATGTATCCAACATGTGCCCCCAATAGCTTGATAACCAAGACATCTTCCCATGCCTTGCCCGCCTCGACTTCAATGGACTCGGCAATCACAAATCGCAGGATAGCAGGATTTCCATCAACAAAACTCTTGACCACCAACCCTTCGGCTATCAAATCTCGCCATCGCCGGACCGAGTTTCTCGCATGAGTAGACCCCCGCAGAATTTCAGCAAAGGACCGAGACTGACTTCCAGAATCATGAGGAGTCGTCGACGAAGTCGCACCAGTCGCAGGAGAAGCCCTAGCCCAGAAGGAGTCAGCTTGTGAAACGTGATATCCCGAAGATAATTTAGTGTTCACAAAAGCAATCGGCGGATCGGGCGGTTCTGACGTTGGTAACATGAGCGGGTTAGGGAGAGAATTATCAGAGGCAGCCGGTGATGAACGAGCAGGCAAAATCAGAGGCGGTGGTGAAAGACAATTTGGAGTTGGAGCCGGGGACGCAGCCGCTGGTGAAGAAGATACAAGGAGAGGTTGAGTTGGCTGACTTGGCGCAGTAACGGCCCCGGGATCCGGAGGCTCCGGTGGGTGATTTGGTGCAGTCCAGGACGAAGACGGCGCATCGATCTCCATGGCCATCGAATTTTGGGAAGGGGGTGCTACAGTGATTTAATCGCCTGTTTCAGAGAGAAAAGAAACACCTATTCGTCGCTCACATTACATACTTTAGACATTTGAAAAACAAGTTATTATTATTTTTTTCATCTCTATCTTTGTGTTTGTAATTTATTGTACTTCTTCTTTTTGACTTCATATATTGCAAGTAAGATTTCATATACACACAAAAAAATATGGCTTCTTCTTTTTGGACACCCATTCCCAGGCCTTTAATGGCTTCTCCAAAAAAATATACACACCAAATAGACCAATGTAGATTCTTAGTAGCTTAAAGGGTTGTAATTGACGAACACAACCTTAAGTTATTAAGTGAATCTAAATGAAATCCATTGAAGTGATTTAATTTTCATTTATGTACTACTAAATCAAAATGATTATTTTTAATATTTTTTAAGAAAAAATCAAAAGTACATTTTATCATGAAACAATAAAAAATTTGCTATTGCAACGCCTAGAAAGCATTATTAATTGCAAATTTTGAATTTTACAATACTTTTTAGTTTCAACTTCTGTACTAGCAATATCTAATTAAGTGTCGCTAATTACATGTATAAATTCTTGTTGTGTTATTATTTATTTAATTTAAAGTGACGCTAATATGTGTGGTTTTATTACCTTATATCCGGGATAGGTTTAGAAGCTGATTCAGTCTGCGCTGAATCTATAAGCTCCTATATATTATGTTCTAGGTTTATCATTTGGATAATATTAACTTATTTATGGTAATCGTAATTAAATATTTTAATTAGGGGTGAATGTACGTATAATTTATTTCATTCCATTAATTTGAAGACATTCTATTTTTTAGAAGAATACTCTGTATGTGGGAATTCATCCTAATCCAGCAATTTGTTTAGTCATTCGCCCTACGTCGCTGCAGCCGTCGGTACCAATCTTAGAAAGATGTGCTCTCTGTGGCATAAACGACAACGTGCTCCACCACCGTCTCCCATCAGTCGGAACTGCACATGGGATCTCGTGGGCGTGTTACATTATCGACATCTCCACCGTCCGTAATGTGGTTCGGAACGGTTTCCCAGATCTGTGCTTCTACCTATTGCCACATATCACGGAGGCCGATTTCGAAGGTTAAGTTTTCTATTTCAAGTATTATTGTTTTGAGTTATAGGCTCAGACTTGTTGTTTCGGGTAGCTATTGATGATTGGTTTTGGGTAATGGAAGCAATATTGTTCTGGCAATGTGGCGATTAGTGGTTTGGGGTTGTATTTTCAAGAGTCATTTCCTTCAACTCGCTTCAAGGTTAGTGTTTGCATTTTTAATTTATCACATTGGTCATGCAATGGAAGCAATGTTGCGATTAGTGGTTTGGGGTTTTACTTATGGTTTTTGTTCCGACAGTCGTTAGTGGGCAATGGAAGCAATTTTAGTTACACAAATATGTGATTTTTTATTATGGGTTTTGCTTAATTTTTGTGCTTCATCTATTCACCCAAAACATAGAGGGTTGTGGCATTTGTAAACCTTAGACGAGGCGGGTCTTGTATGTGGGGGAGAATTGTTTTATGTGCAGGTATTGATTTATCAACCACGTCTATTTTTATTATGAAACTCCATTTTTTAGAAACATTTTTGTGTTTTAAAATGATAGTGTTGCAGTCTGTTATCCTATAGCATTTAGAAAACTCCATTTTTTTTTCTTATCATTATATGATACTTTATAAATTTAGGTTAATTGTGGTGTTTTTTGCTGCAGAAATTCTACAGCAGAATGGAGCCAGAAGCACCCCAGGAAAAGGTGATACAGCTAAACTCGATTCGGTACTAGAACATCACGAGCGTGTCGATGAGCGGATATAGAAGCATAATTTACATTCCCTCTTGCTAACTTATTGTGTTTTGGTGTGTGTGGTACACAGGTACTTTAGTAGGTGGTTGATAATCGTGTGTTGTTAATTAATGTTAGTGCATAAATGGCTTTTAACTATGTATATGCTCTTGATTTTAAACATTTTTCAATGGGGTTATGAACAAGCATGTCCCTTTTTGCCACAGCTCTTTGCTTGGTTCTAAAGTGATTTGATTTTGAGTTATGAATTATTTCCACATGATGTAACACCAAATTGTTGTAAATTGCTCTTATCAAATTATAGTGAATTACATGGAGTTTGTGATTGTTTAATTCAAATTATATATCATCACATTTATGGCATTAAACTATCACAAGCTGGCATTTGCTCTAGCACATACATCACCTAAAAGCATCATATGTATCATTTAAAATTAGCACATGATGGTTACACCACCAAATACGATCATATTCTGCAACATAACCCATAACCAATAATAATTTATTCAAGCATATTAATTATTTAATGTCAGCACACGATTTAAATTACACCAACACACAAATCGAATTACACCAGCACAGTTTTTAAAGTCAGCACATGAATTATGTGCCAATTTTAAATGATACTACTACATGTGATGCTTTGGGATGATGTATGTGATGGAGCAAGCTTGTGATGGTTTATTAACATCAATATGATGATTTTTAATTTGAATTGAACAAGCACACAAACCCATCATATAATTCCCTATAATTTGATAAGAGCAATTTAAAACATGCTTTTACTTTTTCTATATATATACATATTTAAATTCAGTGCATGTACTCATCATATAAAAGATATACTATAATCACACACATCATTGCAAAGCATCACATGTATAACATGTACTAATAAAACCAAGATCTGATTGACTTATTTGAATTTTATTTAGGGGTCAGCACACAAATTGAATTACACAAGTACACTTTTTTAAGGTAAGAATATAATCGAATTACATGATGTGTTTGTGTGTGAGATCTAATTACACTAGCACACAGATAAAATTACACCAGCACATGTTTAATGTGTTTATCTAATTTTCACCCGTGATGGACTGAGTTTGTGGCGTCATTAAACTTTCCACATAAAAATTTTAAAAAAAAATTAAAAAATTAAAAAAATAATTAAGCAAATCAAACATTCAAACTAGCAAAAATTCTTGTTCAAAATAACAACAATTTTAGAAGGAAAATAACTAACCAATCGACTTAAAAGGAGAAACACATTCAGACAAATTAGTATTCTGATGATTGTTGACTTTTGGAATGTTTTCATTCCTCAATTTCCGTTATGAAAGTGGGAAAGTGAATATTTAATTCCTGCAATTGTGTGTGGCCCATAAATGACATATATCTTCCAATTTTTTACCCAGCACAGGACACTAATGAAGTTAGCAATTTCAGCTGGGGCTGAATATCCATCATTCAGCTTGCTAACCGAACCGCCTTATATCCTATCTGGCCCATCAGGTGCATGTATAGTTTGTATAAACAAAAAATGCATAAGTGCTATAATCTCATTAAATGAAATATTATTAAAACGTGGCTAAAGGAAATATAATTAAATGAAGTACTTGCTTCAGTTTTTTATTTGCTTGTTTAGTACAGTCCTCAATAAATGGATTTGGTTTGTGAGCTGAATTAAAGTCCTGCTGAAGTACTGAAGAAATGCTTTGTATATGTTGTGTTGAATGAGCTTCTGTATATGAGTGTTTTTATATAATACAGACAGATACCAGCACACACACATTATTAACACCCAATGCACATCCTCCATTGGGTCAACATGCTATCCAAACTAGTTGTAAATGTTTATGAAGTAGTTTTTTCTCAATCTTTTAAAACATATTCAAATAAGAATAAACATAATCAAGTAAGTGAAATGTTGTTGGGCAGTTTAGTAAGAAAAGAAAATAAAAGGAAAAAGGATGTAACGCCCCGAAAATTCAAACCTGGTTTTCGCAAGCATCACCGATTTACTAACTATCCTAAACTAGTGGCCAGCTAATTTAAAACAGCTAGTACAAGACTGAGTAAACCTAAAGTGATCATCTTATTAATCCAGTTAGTGCGGAAGCTAAAACAAATAAAACACATAAGCACATAGGAGGTCTCACCATAATAATCAAATAAACATTCCAGCAACTCATCCAGACTGCAAGCCTCTCAGCATACCAATATATCAAACAGGGCTACCAGCCCAAAGTTGTAAATCACTTAAGGCCACCGACCGACAGTATATAAATCCCAGGCTCACAGGCCTCAACCAACGTTAGTCCAAATACCAACTACAGATAGTCACATAGTATCACATAACCACGTAAAGATAGACATAAAAGTCCTATCTATGTGATCTCTCAATACCCCCAAACCCAGTCATGCTCCAGTACCTGCAGCAGGATCTATAAAACAGACAAAGCAAAGGGGTAAGCACAAGTACTGAGCAAGGGCATGCGTGCAGGGGTTTATAGGGGGATATAATATAATAATAAACAGATAACAAAAGAAGCAGATAAAACATCACACCGTCCCATACCGGTGCTTCAACCACAAACATACAATTTATGCAAGTGATGCATGGCCTAACATACATCTATCTACCCTATATGCAAATGCAATAAATATGCCTAGCCGGCACCTAAAAACCCGGGCGGTATGAACCCACGGGTGAGGATATCATCAACTCCCATCCCCGCAGGGATCCGCAATCGCGCCAGCCGCAGCTGGATATCATATCACAGGCATCACAACCCAAATGTATATATGCCCAGGACGGATAGATTCTCTTGCATGCGCAGCATAGCTTGAAAGCATGTCATACCGATAGTCCCCATATCCTCGAAAGCATAATCATATATACGCCCAGGACGGATATATTCTCTTGCATGCCCAGCATAGTTTGAAAGCATGTCATACCGAGAATCCCCATATCCTCGAAAGCATAATCACCAATAATCCACGCATAACAGCCAATCACAGGCATAACAGCCAAATATCTAGGCATAACAGCCAAATCACAGGCATAACAACCAAATCCACCCCGCAGGGCCATCAGGACTCAACAACACCTATGAAGGCTGCCCGACCAGACATTTCCAATATGTCCATCCATTCATAATGCAATACCATGCATTATAATAACCGCCCCAAAAGGGTAACAGACATAACAGTTAATAATACACCCCGCAGGGCCAACTGATTATCCCACGAATGCCCGGTAACGTTTGGGGAAGTCATAACAATGATCGGAGCAATTGAAACATCATTATAATATCAAAATCATACAAAAAGGGACCAAACAGGGCTTTCCTGTGCTCTCGGCGCACCCGCGCGCGTAAAACGTGTGACATACGCGGCCCAGTACTGTAACGATTTATTGCGGTAACTACTGTAGCGAGTAATTACTGTATCGAGTTACTGCGGTAACTACTGTTCAAATTACCGTGGTAATTACTGTGGCGAATTACTGTGGTAACTACGCGAGTTACCGCGACAACTACTGTACAGGTACTGTAGCAGTACTGTAGCAGTTACTGTTCATCGTCTTCTCCGATTTTCCAATCGGTTTCCGACGATTTTCCACCGATTTTACACCCAAAAATACCCCCAACACACACAAAAATGCAAGCATAACCCTTGCCTTAATTGAGTGATGATCCACAAAAGCTTCAATAACAGCTCCCAAGCCTTCCAATTACCAACCGTAAGCTACAATGCAAGAATTGATCTCAAAATCCAACAATTTCTCATTTGGACCAAAAATCATGTCCAACATCGCAGTTTACACCAAATCTGTTTAAAAATTCATACGATAGGCAAAGGATGTGAAATTTATATTGTAGGTTCCCAAGACATAGAGGAACAACTTTCATGTTTTGCACTTTTTAAAATAAGGCCTAGAAACTGTTCAAAATCCGAGTTCTTTACAGAACATGCATTCTGCCGGAAATTCAACAATAGACTTAAACGTTTCAACAGGTGTTAGAAATACTAAAACTCGTCCAAAAATTCTGAAATTTTAACACAAGGTAGCTAACACGTATATAAGTATTTTTTTATGAAGAACTCATATGGGTTTGAGGACTCTAAATCATTCAAAAACTCAGATTTCAGAAAAGAACATCTCTTACCTTTCAGAAAAAACTGATTTTGACCTTCCGATAAACCAGATCCCATAACTTTTTCATACGACATTTAAAAATCACCAAATTTGACAGAGATATACTTCACACAACTATGAACATCTTTCATGAAGAAATGGTTGAGGGAAAACAACTATAAATTGGTCAAAAATGCTCTGCAAGTTCAGACTATGGTGCTGTCAGATTTCCAGCAAAAGTCTTAAGTAAACCAGATTCGATTTGGGATAGCAAATGAAGTCCAAAATTTGTGAAATTTGGAGGACAACAACTTTAAGATGTTAGGAACGTTTTTTGTGAAGAAAGGTTTCCAGAATAAGGTTTGGAATAGGTTCGAAAATACAGATGCAAAAGTTTGTGCAACAATAGATTCAAGTTGGCAGATTTAAGAATTGATTGCTCTAAGTTTATAACTTCTGAATTCTTCAATCAAACACACCAAAACTTGAAATGGATAGAGATTCAACTTACATAAGCCTCCTCAATCAAGATCCAAACTCCAATTGAATATTTACACATTCATTTCAAGCCAATCTCAAGTATAGTATGAATCCTCCACTTGATGATTTGGCACTAAAATCCTCAATTTCTCAAGAATTTCAAGATCCCCAATTTCGCTCTTGCATAGTGACAGGAATGGGAAATAATTGACAATGAAATGGGTTTTCTAACCCAAAAATCTGATTTGTAGGCTCAATAATTGTCCCGGCCAGGCCAAGGGTTGCGGGCTGGGCCAAAATATGAGTGTAGGGTTGGCTCCTTTGTCTTGACCCAATTCTACCTCATTCCATTTATTTGAGCACTTTGGCTCTTATTAATTTGTGGGTTTGCTACCCACTTATTCTTCCACTTCAATCCAATAACTCTCTTACAAAATAATTTATATAATTTATCTTTATTAATGAACCACAATGAATTAAATTAATTATACATTAATTAATCGGGATTAATCGGGATGTTACAAAGGAGAAAATAAATCCTTTTATTTTGATTGAAATTTTTTTCCTTGCTTTTCAATAGAAAGCAAAATTTTATTGAAATAAGGCGGATAATTGGAGCAGTTCCTAAAGATTGGAGTAGTCAAGGGTGGTTGAAAACTGGGAAGAACGTGACACCCTGGGAAGTTTTGCAGCCTGGCATGGAAATTGGCCTATAAGTACTGAAGATGGCTACTAACGCGAGGCATCTCCAACACAACTCTTCAAAGAGCTGATTTACATTTTTTCATATTTTTCTGCTTTATTTTCTTGGTTTCATCATATTTCCATTCGTTTATCGCTTTCTGTATTAAATTTCTTACCGCTTTCTTTAATTCCGAACTGTAATTCCATTTCAGTTCTATTCTGTAATCTTTCCAGTTAATTCATTTCAGTTTTTGTTCTTTCTTCCTTCTGCAATTTTTCTTGGTTAACAAATTGACATGCCCAGTGGGACCGAAATTGAAGCCATATCCATTTCAAAGAAGTGTATGCGTCTTAGATCTGGCAGATTAGTGGGTGATCAAACTCAGAAATTTTGAAGAAATGTCTTTACAAGAAAAGACGCCAGGAAAAGTACTACCTGAGGACGCCATTGAGATGACGAGCCCTCCTCAAACGCAACAGTGGATAATGCAAACCCCGACGTTGTCCGAGCCAATGCGGCTATCGATGACTGAATCGATGGCCGAATTCATGCCTTTACTCGCGAGGCATTTAATGGATGTGTTACAGCCTGTCATGGCCGATCAGACTGACAGAATCTGCGGTTCCTTGCGCATTCAGCAAGATGGAACCGTCCCAGCAAATGGCACGAATATGCCGCCAAGCATCCCCTGGCCAGGGCCGTCAGGCGGCCAGCAAAGGGCTTGGGGAACCACGCAGGGCTAGCCGACATGCCTCCCAGAGGCCAAAGGCTTGGCCAGTCCATTTTCGTTCCATTATCAGGCGGCTTATACTGTCACTTCAGCAGCACCTACTATGCCGAACCTGGGTTATGCGGAACTTGGGTTATGCGGCACCTCCAGTGCCGATCTACGCAGCACCGGGCTGCTTCATGGCCTCCAGTGCCTCACTAGGCTGTACGGCGGCCTTTGGTGGACCTGGCGTGGCACCAGAGGCAAACGGCACCTCATGTGCCAAATGCTTCAAACACACCGTATGGGGCTAACTACTCGTCAGTACCGTCACCACTGAATCATCGTTGGATACCGCCAACACTAGGGGGCAGGCGCCACAGCCTTGGGAGCAGACGCCACAGCTAGGGGGCAGGCGCCACAGCCCTAGGGGTAGACGCCACAGCCAGGGGGGCAGGAGCCACAACCCTGGGGGTAGACGCCACAGCCATGTGGAGTGGCTGCGACTCATGCCACAATAGCCGACATTGCTCCCGCTACATCTCCAGCCGGTGCCTGTCGCCATGCCTCCTACACAGGCACCGGCGGTCTCGCCTGAGTTGCTGGCAGACATGATGCAACAGCACTTAGGGATTTAACTAAGGCCGATGGAGCGGCCTACATATAGAAAACCTTACCCTGACTGGGTGGACTCTGTGCAACCGTATCCTAGGGGCTTCAAGATGCCCGAGTTCGCCACTTTCTCAGGGGACGATGGCAAGTCCACTGTGGAACATGTGGACAGATTCACTGCTCAATGTGGTGAAGCGGCGGCCAATGACTGGCTCAAATTGAGGTTGTTCAGTTCATCCCTCACTGGACCAGCCTTTGCATGGTATGCATCCCTGCAGCCTAACTCAATCCAAAATTGGGCCGATCTGGAGCGAGCCTTTCACGATAGGTTCTACACTCCTTTAACACAGGTGAGTTTAGCAGATTAACTAATGCTAAACAATTTACCGATGAAGTGGCTATTATATTTATAAATCGATTACAAAGGCTTAAAGGCCAGTGCACAATGGTTGTCCCTGATAGGGAGATAGCCAATATCGAGTGGCAAATATGTCGCCTAAATTAAAAGAACATTTAATTTTACAGGACTCCATTGACCTTGCCGAGCTGGCCGAGAAGGCGGCCCGCTTGGAAAAGTTCCTTGAGGAACAAGATGAGAAACATCGGCCTAAACACGAAACTAATTTCAAGAAAGTGAAATTTAGTAGTGAGGAAGATGAACCGATGATGGTAGCTTCTGCATTGATCCTTGGTGGGAACAATCTAGGCTAGTGGCCCTAAAATGCCTCGGCGGTCCTAGAGACCGGGTGGCTGGGCGACGACAGAGATATGGCAGCGATTGCTGCGGATGGCGGCTAATCATGGTGGCTAACGATGATACATGGAGATTAGGGAGGACACATGACGGCTGCAAGATATGTTAAGGGCGGCAAGCATGTTCACTCTTTGAAAAAAAAAAACAAAAAAACGTGCCATGAATGGCATTAACTTGTAGCGGCAAGCATTCCCTTTAAAAAAAAAGTATTGTGATCAAAATGAAAATGCCGACAGCGGCATTGACTTGAAACAAAAACAAAAAAATAAATAAAGAGGCTGCCATAATTACGAAGTTGCAGTGGCCATAAATTAGGGTGAAAGCTGGCGGCAGAAAATCATGGGATTCAAAAAAATATGTGCATTTTCAGTCTCAATTCCATTGACTGAAAGCGCAAGGAAGGCATCTATTGTCACCCAAAAATATTAAACGAGCCCACACATTGGTTCCAATCCGCATAGGCCCAATATCTTGCCTAATTATTGACCTAGTCCCTAATGCAACATTTGAATTATTGAGCGTAAAAGTAAGGCGGATAATTGGAGGCAGTTCCTAAAGATTGAAGTAGTCAAGAGCGGTTGAAAACTGGAAAGATCATGACACCCTGGGAAGTTTTGCAGCCTAGCATGGAGGTTGGCCTATAAGTACTGAAGATGGCTGCTAGGGCGAGGCATCTCCAACACAACTCAGCCGATTTACATTTTTTATTATTTTTCTGCTTTCTTTTCTTACTTTCTGCATATTTTCATTCATTTATCGCTTTTGAATTAAATTTCTTACCGCTTTCTTTAATTCCAGCACTGTAATTCCATTTCAGTTCTATTTTGTAATCTTTCCAATTAATTCAATTCAGATCTTGTTTTCTTCCTTCTGCAATTTTTCTTGGTTAACAGTTACCACCCATTTCGTTTTTTCATTCTTATAAAATATACAAACAAGTGATAATTAATTATTTTCTCGTAATTATTTCTTTTATTCCCATTTCCTCTCATCCAAACAAAGGATCTCTAAATTCGGCCTACCCAATTGACTTCATTATATTTCAACTTTTGTCATTTTTCTTCTCTAGCTGATTGAGTGAATGTTTGTTAATTGTGACTTGTGAAACTTAAGATGATGCCAACTAAAAATTTGAGATATTTAAAAATAACTAAATTATGTGAATTTTAGTTATTTTGGTTTATTTTGACAAAGATAATGAGAGTTTTTATTTATATATATAGTTGTGTTTTTATATTACTTAAAACACTTTTATACTACTAATTATATTCTTCGACTAGGTCAAGTCTATCTCCTCAATTTATTTTTTTTTCTTTTCTGGGATAGAGACCGTGTGGTGAGTCGAACTCTTAACCTCAAAGTTGAAAGTGATGGGACTAGACCACTAGACCGAGTCCACATCATCTTCTACCCTTATTATTATTATTTTTCTTTTCGGGGGTAAAGGTGGGCTCCTTCTACCCTTATTATTGAATTGTCTAATATATAATTTTTTAGAATATTGATTTTTTTAATTATTTTTTTTTAATTTTTAATTCTTTTGGGGGTAAAGGTGGACATGACTAAATTGTTTTCAACTAAGGAAGGAGAAAAAACTATGAGTTCCCCTGACCCCCTCCCGACGATTCTCGTGTTTCTTCTAGTTCCGCGGTTGTGCCGCCGGTGTGTCCACTGTCCTTTAAGGATGCTGCTATGGCTGGACTGGAGTCTTCTGCTAAGGAGGGTGTGCGTACGCGTTGCCCTAGCATTAAGTTGACAAGATGGTCTTGAAGGAATTTTATGCTGCTTGGATGGATACCTTAGTCCTGAAACCTCTTGGTATACAGGTGGGGCATGTTGCTCTTAAAGAGAGGTTGACGAAGGCATGGAAACTTGCGGGGACGTTCTATCTCATGGATATTGGGTTTGGGTGTTTCTTGGCGAAGTTCGAGCAGCTAGGTGATCGGGAAGCCGTCCTAACTAAGGGCCGTGGATGGTGTGACCATCATTGTCTTGCTATCATGCGTTGGTCGGAGGATTTTGACCCTGATTCCAAAGTGAATACAATCCAGACATGGATTCATTTCCCGGGATTGAGGCAACATTTTTACAATGAAAGTGGGTTACGGGCAATTGTTTCCTTGGTTGGTGTTCCAATCAAGGTGGATGTGAATACCTTGTGGTTTGCTCGGGGTCGCTATGCGCGTGTTTGTGTGGAGTTGAATTTGGATGAACCCTTGATAGGGAAGGTGGAAGTCGAGGGAAAAATTGTGCCTGTTGCCTATGAAAGCTTGCAGTTGGTGTGTATGCGGTGTGCCAAGTATGGCCATCTTCAAAACAAGTGCCCTGACAATCCAGTTCCTCCGACGGCGGGGGTGGAGGTAGTGTCTGGTGGTGGTGAAGCTGTTGGAGCGGTTCACCCTGAAGGCCATTTGGTACCGCAGAAATAGGGGGTGGGTGGAGATTATGGCATGCATGCAAGGGTGGACGTAACTACTGTGCGTGGTCCTGTAGCTGCTTCTACCAATGAATGAGGAGTGGATCAATCTGAGGCCCATATTGGAGAGTGGGTGATTGTTCAGAGGCGCAAGGCCAAGCCCAAACAGGTTAAGGAACAGGCCAAAGATCGGATGGTCGGTAATATTGGGCCAGGCTCCCGAACGGTTATTGCTAAAGGGAAGCAGGCCGTTGTATCTTCAACTATGGTCATTTCTGGGCCTAGGCCCACTCGGGACAAGATGGGCCTTGCTATCCCCAGTGTAGGGAAAACTAGTCTGGCTAAGAATCGAGCTCGGATCGTGTGTGGAAATAACAAGAGAGTCAGAACAAAGTCGCAACCACTCACCTTGCCACCAATCGAGCTTGCCACCATTGGATGTGACCATTCGTCAGCCCTTTGCTGCGCTTGCGGATAATTCTGAGTCTGAAACTTCCGAGATGGAAATGGCTGAAGCCGCCTGTGATGCTGAAGATGAGCCGGATAGAGCGATGGGAGATGAGGAGGACGGAGATCCCGATTCTGCAGTGAGGGATGTTGAGAGGGTGTGGGGTATTTCTCTTCTGTCTAAATCTTATTTATGTCAGCTTTTGATAATTTCACTATCATATCTTCGAATGTCTGGGGCTTTATGAGTAGGCAATCTCGGAGAGGTTTCTATGACTGTGTCCGGCGTCATTCGCCTCTTTGGTCTGTTTGTTTGAACCCCAAGGGCAATTTGATCGGGTTAGGAATTTTATGTTTAGTTTGGGTTATTACCCCCTTTTCATTCAAGAATCTATCGGTCGGGCTGGTGGTATTTGGGTCCTAGCTCGCTCTGGTTCTGAAGCTTCTATTACAGTCTTCGAAAGTTATGAAATAGTCATCACTCTTTCCATTGGGTTGGCGGAGGTGTCTTGGACTTTTTTGGCAGTGTACGCATCCCCTAATTATCAGCGGCGTCGACTGGTGTGGGAGTATTTGATTGGGTTGGCTAGCCGTGTTTCGGGTGCCCAGTGTCTTGCTGGAGATTGGAATGAGATTTTGGCTCCTTCGGAAGTAATGGAGGGTGTTTTCATTCAGTCGCAAGCTGAAGAGTTTGGGGCATGTGTCAGTAAGTGTGGTCTTTATCATGTTCGGACTTAAGGCTCTTTGTTTCATGGTTTCGGCCGGGGAATCAGTACCAGTTATCAAGAAAAGGTTGGATCCGGTGTTATCAAATCTTGGGTGGATTGATCTATTTCCTAATGGCCATGTGCAAAAATTGCCGAGAGTAGGTTCTTACCATGATCCCTTGCTTATTTTCTGTGGGTCTCGGTCCGTCCCTCATGCTAATCGGCCTTTTCGGTGGAAAGGAGTATGGGGGAAAAGTGCTGGTTATCAGAGATATGTGCAACAGGCTTGGGGAAATGTCTATAATGGAATTGCAGGCAAGCTGAATGCACTCAGGGGTCTCTCTATTCTTCATTGTCATGATGAGGTTAGGAAGCTTCGGAACAAAAAGAAAAAAATTGTTGAGACGACTGAAGGGGTTGGCTCAGGTCCTCTCTTGGCTTGATTATAGCAATCTTATTCTGCTAGAGCGCCGACTTCTATCTGTGCTGCAGCGTGTACTCGAGTTGGAAGAATTGTTGTGGTATCAACGAGCGTGTGATTCTTGGATACGCCTCGGGGATCGTACACATCTTACTTCCATGCGCAAGCTAAGTTTCGGCATCACCGTAATAAGGTGTCGGGGTTTACGTTGGAGAATGGTGTGTGGTGTGAAAATAATGATACTCTTAAGACTGAGGTGCGCCAATTTTATATTCAGTTGTTATCGGATAGGGGGGTTGATCCTAATAGTGAGACCCTGCCTCCTCTAACGGCCATAGCTGATCTGAATCTCAATGTTAATGATGAATTGGTCACGGATGAAGAGGTTCGTTCAGCCCTTCAACAATTTAAGGCGTGGTCTTCTCCGGGTCCGGATGGTTTTCCCGCTGCCTTCTACAAGCAATACTAGGACATAGTTGGTGGGGAGGTGATTACCATAGTCCGGTCTGCTATGTTGACTGGCTGTCTTGCATCTGCTTTGTCTAAAGAGTATTCGGCAGTTTAGGCCTATAACTCTGTGTGATGTGGCGTATAAGTTTGTGTCTAAAGTGCTTGTAAATCGCTTGCGACCCCTATTGGCAACATATATTTCGCCTCCCCAATGGATTTTTTGCCAGGAAGAGGAACTGTGGATAATGCAATATTGCTGCAAGAAATGGTGGACTGTTTGTCTCATGCTTCCTGCAGAACTCGTGCCATTCTTGATAAAATTGATCTTGAAAAAACATATGATAGTGTGAGGTGGCTTTTTTGCATGAATGTCTTTGCCAGATGGGGTTACCAGATAATCTTATTCCCATCATCATGACCTGTGTGTCCTCTCCGGCCTTTTCCATCCTTTGGAATGCTGAGGTGCTTGATGAGTTCTAGCCACAGCGTGGGCTTTGCCAAGGGGATCCACTCTCCCCCCTATCTCTTCAACATTGTGATGGAACATTTGTCAGTTGCTATTCAACATGAGGTGGACAGCGGACGGTGGCTGCCGGTCTCGTTATCGGCTGGAAGGAGGGGCATCTCGCATTTACTTTTTGCGGATGATTTGATCTTTGCTACCATGGGAGATGAGCAAAGTATTCTTTGCCTGGCTGAGACACTTCATAATTTTGCTAATTGGTCAGGACTTAAGATCAATGCTTCTAAGTCGGGGGCGTTTGCTTATGTCCGTTGCACTAGTACGAAGAAGGATTTGTTTACTCAGGCTGCACATATTCAATTACTGATCAAATTGGGAAACACTTGGGGTTTCCAATTCATCAGGGACAGGGAAGGGTTAAAGCGGCTGATTATGACTTTCTCCTAGAAAAACTTGATGCTCGTCTGTCTAGTTGGGCTCTTCGGCTACTGAATAAAGCTGGCAGGGTCACGCTGGCCCGTCATGTTTGGCTGCGATCCCTACATACTGTATGCAAATTGCTTGGCTTCCATCCTCTATGTGTGATCGGCTGGATAGCTGTGTTCGCAAATATGTTTGGAAATATCAGCAAGGAAAGGGTCTTCACCAGATGAGCTGGGATAGGATGGCGTCGCCTAAATCACGTGGTATATTAGGTTTCCGCAAGGCTCGACAGGTAAATGTAGCCTTGCTGAGCAAGTTGGTTGGAGATCTTGTTATGGACTGTCCAAAGCTTTGGGTCCAGGAATTGAAGTATAAATATTGTGCAGCAGGCATTTTCAATTGTTCTCTTCCGCGTGTTGGTTTTGTCAGTTGGCGCAGCATTCGTAAGACCTTTTCCTTTCTAGCTAATGGATTTTCGTATCAGGGGAGGGATGGGCGTGTCTCTCTTTGGTTTGCACCATGGCATTGCTCTGGTCAGTTGGGTCCTGAAGTATCATTTGTAGAAATATATGATTTGGACCTTCAGTTACGGGATGTCGTGAAGGATTATTAGTGGGATCTTTCCCGCCTGTATACTATTCTTCCAGAACATCTTCGCAAGGGAATTTTAGGGGAGCCGCCTCCAGTTTTTCATCCTGCCTGCAATCCTAGTTGGCGTTGGAATTATTCCAGTGATGGATGTTACTCGGCTCGGTCGGGGTATTTGTATCTTCTTGGTGACATTTCTGAAGGCTCGACATGGTCTTGGATGTGGAAATCCTCATTTTCGAAAAGGATTTGCTTTTTTCTTTGGCTGCTCTCATGGTCCGTGCTTCCCTGTAATTCCTTTCGGCATCACCGCCAGGTGGTGGCATCACCCTTATGTACAGTGTGTGGCGGTGATGTTGAAAATTTGGCCCATTGTCTATTTTATTGTCCATGGGCGTCTCAGATATAGAACTCCATGGGTGTAACTGTACCTCATGACTTAAGGACCTTGCCTCATCAGGAAGTGCGGTTTTGGCTCCATGGTATGTATTTACATTTTGGTAGCCTGTTTATTGCTGGTCTTTGGCTTATTTGGAAGTAGAGCTGTAAACGAGCCGAACCGATCCGCGTTTTGAGTGTTTAAGCTCGGCTCGTGTTCATTCGTTAAGGAAGTCGAGCTCGAAATCGTGTTCGAGCTCGGCTCATGAAAATGTTCGTGAGCTCGAGCTCGAGTTCGGCTCGGCTCGTTTAGTTTAAACGAGCCAACTTACTCTTTTGTTCAACTCAATTCGTTTGAGCTCGTTCAGCTCAATTAAAAATTTATTAAAAAATTAGGAATCATTAATCCAATCAAGGGTTAATTGTTTTTTCCCACCATATTGAAATTGTCAAACGAACATATATGAATACATAAAATTACAAAATTACCCCGTTAACGAACATATACGAACACTTTTAAATTGTTCGCTAACAAAGCTCGTGTTTGTTCGTTAAGCAAACGAGCTCGTGTTCGTGTTCGAGCTCGGCTCGTTAAGCTTTACAAACGAACAGTTAACGAATGAACACGAATTGAACCAAGCTTTGTTCGCGAACAGTTTGTTTGTTTTACAGCTCTATTTGGAAGGAGAGAAATAAAAGGGTTTTTCAAGGGTGAGTCACCTCTTCACAGGCTGTGGTCCGCTCTATTACGCACCTTGGTGATGTTTTGGAGAAGGTGCTTCCTCGGCCGAGGAGGGATCGGCTGCATCCACGGCTAGTGAGGTGGAATATGGGTAATTGGCATGGGGTGTATCTCCATGTTGACGGATCTTATCTGGCTAGTCGAGGACATGTGGGATTTGGTGATGTGCTTCGTGACAGTGATGGCGCCTGGCTGGGAGGTGTCTTTGGCTTTCTTGGGAATACTTCGGTGCTTACGGCTGAAATTACTGGACTCATGCAGGGGCTTTTCTTGGCTCGGTCCAAAGGAGTTCGGGAGGTAGTGTATTGTAGCGATTCTCTGGCAGCCCTTCGACTGTTGCAATCTCCTCCTAGTCGTCATCATTTGCTTGCGCCTCACCTTCATCACATTGATGAGTTGCGACGGAGCTTCCTGGTATATTTTTTGAGCATCGACTTCGAGAAGGGAATGTTGTGGCCAATTGTTTAGCTAAGATGGGTGCAGATGAGGAGCTCTTTTTCACGACTTGGACGTTTCTGCCGGATCCTTTACTTCCCCTTTTGGCTGCTGATGCAGCGGGCACTTAGTCCCCGAGGCTCTAGTTCTACTTCTTGCTTCACTTTTCATTTCCTTCTCTAGCCTTATCCGGTTGTTCCGCAAAAAGGAAAAAAACTATATTAATAATATTTTATATTTTTTTCGTATATGGCTCCAAAAATATAATGTTCTAGTGAAAGTTGGGAAGTATTCATCCCCGGCTGAAACCTGAAAGAGCATCAAACTTTCATCAGAATATATGTAGAATAGTCGTAGGCTCGTAACATATTACTCCCTCCGTCCCGCGAAAGTTGACGCGTATTTCTTTTTGAGTTGTCCCACGAAATTTGACACGTTTCCTTTTTTAGATAAATTAAATTAATATAAATATAATTAGAATCTTAATGGTTTCTAAAAACCCATTAAAAGTAATTACTTTAACTATTCTGCACAACTCCCAATACACTTTTATTTTTCTATACAAATCACTTACATTTTTTAATTCTCCATATCTCAAAATAGGTACAAATAAAAATTATATAAAATATATATTCTAAAACTAGACACCTAAACGATTCTAACAAGACCATACTTGAATATTTTTTTTCTAATTAAATCATTATCATAATATTAAGTCAAAGTTAAACAATAAATAAAGTGAAAATTCATTAAAATTTTAAACACAAATACCCACAACACTTTAACCATTAAACCCCACTACATAAATTACCGTGCCTAAAAGAAACGCGTCAACTTTCGCGGGATGGAGGGAGTATAAAATTAAGAAAATTTCCCAAACAAAAAAGTGGGTGTTGGTAGGAAAATAATAATGGTAACGGCGTAACTTGAATTCAAACGCGTGGTCGCCCCGTAGAATTTCCCCCAAAGAAACAACAAGAAAGTTGAAGGGAGTTCCAAGGAATCTTCCATTCTGCCGCCACCGCCACCGCCACCGCCACCGCACGCCAAACAAATTCTTCTCCACGGACCACATACCACAATATTCACTGCCTCGCAATTGCTTCTCTCTTCAGGTTCGTTGCATTGTTACGCAATAATCGTAATTCTCTTGTCAATTGTGATTTTCCGTTTTTGTTCAGCAACAAATTGAATTTTTAGCTGGATATTTCGTCTGATACTTCACCACCTTCAGATTATGTTTTGTTTTTAGCGCTTTTTGTTTAGGTAAATTAAAGATTTGTTCTTTTATTTGTGGTTTGTTATCTCGGGTGCAAGATTTGTGTTTCGGATTTGATTGGAGGAAATCCTGCATGTATGTCTAAATTGCACTGATTGGGAATTGTGGAAGTTAAGTACCAATTTTGGAAATTTGGTCTAATAAAATGCGATTCGGTGTGACCATAGGAATTTGTTGGCTAGTATGAATTTAATATGAGTTTCCTAGTCATGTAGTTTTGGTTTTTTGAAAATTTACCCATTCCAATATCTGGAGACTGGAGTTGAGGGGTATATCTGGTCCTACTCTATTATCTCGCTATGTAATTCCTAAAACATTCGTATTTGCAAATACATGTACAGACGGATGTAAGTTGCCTGGGGTTTGGGATTTAATTCTATTTGATGAGTGATTTGGGATTTTTGAAAGTCATGAATTGATAAATTGGTTAGTGTTACGCTTCACAATCCAGTGGTTCATAGTGAAAGCGTATTCTATTGTTCATGAGGATTGTGATGCCTACTGCATCCAACATACTATATGCTATAGAGGTTTTTTGTTTTTTTTTTTTAAAAAAAATTATTATTAGTACTACTACTATTAATTATTTTAATTTTTTTTAAAGCGAAGCCATTGGCTTTTTTTTAACAGTTGAATGCTGATATGATTGATCACACACACTAAAAAAAAAAAAAAGAACCAATTGAAAATGCGAGTAAAGGTGGTCCTTTTTTTCTTTTTCCTCTTCATTACATCTCAAACCCTCCCTAACTGAGGGTTGTGATCTAAATTAACTACAGGCAAGTCCCTCACTGGAAATATAAAAGAAAACAAAACATATAAACTTGCAAACAAACCACAATTAGATGTCCAGAAAAGTTAGTCACATAATGTCCGAAATAAGCGAGCTTGATGGATCTACAACTGCTGTAGTGTGGCCCTACTTCGGCCTGTATCAAATGCCTCCACCAGTTATGAACTTTTATTGCGTGTTTTGCATAAGTATTAATCAATATGACTGCCATCTGTAAGGTTAAGGCAGGATTTTAGTTTCTAAATCATGGAGTTTGGATTCTAACCTAATTTAGATGATCACTCTTTGGTCTCTGTCAGTAATCATGCACTATATTTAACCAACAGTAACTCTATTGCTTTCTGAGTCGTGAATTGATTTAACCTTACAGGTGATCCTATTCACTATCTAAATCAGAAGTCCTGGTATATCTTTTCAGTTTTTGTATCATTTTTTTGGGGGATGGCTGAGGTAAAGACCCTTCTACATCTTATCTATTTCTAGAATTATTTGTACTTGATGGGGTTGTGTATTGGGGGCATCCTGGTGGCAGGGAATCATGGGGAAAAATATAATGTGCATGTATATTTACAATCCCTTCCGCTATTGCATCAGGGTTTCAAGGTTTTGTTGCATTTGTATGATTTAAGCCAAGGTCTAGCCAGGCAGCTGTCTACCACATTTTTGGGGAAGGCTATTCAAGGCATATGGTGAGATATGGATTTCTTTATATATTTATTGATTTGAATGCATGTTACTTGTTTTGCAGTTCTAATGCAAATGAGGGTTTGTTTCTTATTTCATTTTCAAGAGTAAGGGCTTTATATTTGAATGTTATTTGCAGATTTCTGCTTGTCTGTATGCTCATTTTTAATTGTGTATTTGTGTAATAATTTGGTATTGCTTAAAATTTTGCAGGCATACAGGAATTGTGGTATATGGTAATGAATACTATTTTGGAGGTGGCATACAATGTGCTCCGGTGGGATTAACTCCTTATGGCACTCCACTCCAGGTTATTGATCTTGGGGTTACACATGTGCCAAAAGATGTGTTTGAAATGTATCTACAAGAGATTAGCCCCCGCTTTACTGCAGAAACATATAGTTTGCTTTCACATAACTGCAACAACTTTAGCAGCGAAGTTGCACAATTTCTGGTTGGGACTTCAATACCAGACTACATTCTTAATCTGCCCAATGAAGTTCTGAGCAGTCCCATGGGTGCTCTCATTTGTAAGTCCCCAATTGCCATAAGATGTGATTATAATATGATTCTTCCTTTTGTTCCTACTCACAGTTCTTCTATTCTGTACCTGCCCTCCATTGATTCTTGTAGTTTACCAGTAAAAATGAACCGAATATATTGAAAGGATGGAAACACGTCAAGCATAGAAATCAAAAGAGTGCAAAAGTTTGCAGAGGTGTTTGCAATTTAACATTTTTCATTTCTCTTGTGCAGTGCCTATGATTCAACAATTGGAATCAACTTTGAGAGCAGGAGCAGTTCCTCAGGCTCCTCAACTCAGGCCTTCTACAGTTGCTGCCACTACACAGACTCAAAATAGGTCAGCTGGTGCTGGTGGTACGCAATCCACCAAGAGAAATGATGACAATGTTGGTCAAAAATCCAAAACAGAATCTATCAGGCCAGAAGAACAGCAAGCCAACCCTTCAAATTGTGTCCCAGCAAAGTCGAGAGAGATCCCCATAGCTGGGGATTTGCCTGGAGATGCTCGAAACAAAGTTAAACAGGAGATTAGCAATGAATTTGCTGCAATTATGGCTTCCGGAACACTGCGTGCCAGTGAGGCTGCTGCACTGGCAACGAGGAGGGTAATGGAAAGATATGGACGTATGAATACAGCCAGGGGGTAGAATTGGCGACGTGTATGTTTTTTGAATCGTTGATTCGAGTGCTGTCTCTTGTTTGAGTAGCGAAAATATTCATGGAAACTACATTTATAACGAAGTTTATCTGGTGCTATTTGTTTGCAAATGTATGGAATTTGGTCATTCGTGCAAGGGAATCTATTTCATTGTTGTATTCAGATAAAATGTTTAACCCTCCCTTAAGAACTGGGATGCAATTGCAGCTATTTTGTTGGTATTGTTTTTGCATATGGTTCCGACTTATGACTTCTGCTGGTAGTTTGCACAAAATGAGCACTTGGAAATACTGCCCAGTAACTGAGAGATGATCATGGCTTCGTTCAGACCATATTACATTAGCGAAGTCAGATCCATGGGATATGATATTTCATTGAGGAACCATATAATTAGGCTATTCATCATGCTTAGTCTGTCGCGATTCAGTCCCTTTCTGTAGTTTCAGCAACGGCTTTGTGTTGTTCTGCAGCTGTTATGTACTCCTTGTTACAACTCTATGTTTCTTGTGGTTTCTGCAGAGCTGCTGTATGATCAGGTGACCGGAGTACAAAAATCGGTTCCCCGCCAAGGTGGCTGAGTGCAGTCACCACATCACTTATGAGAGGACGGACGATCGCCTCTTCATGAAGACACATAGCTGCAACAGCAATTGCTTGACTTAAGCTTTTCTTTGGGAAGTCCCCCTGAAGCAATGGATCAGCCAGCTCCAAGAATCTGCTCGGATTCCCAAATATTGGTTTGGCCTGATCGCAGAAAAACAAGGTATGCAATAATTATTATAACATGTTCGTGTGTCTGTATAGTGTATGACTTATATCATGACAAAATGCATATACTACTAGTGAAATTAGGGCTTTGAATATTTTGGAAGTTGCATAGAAAACTAAGTTTACTTGAAAAGTTTTCCAAGTAGTTAAGTACCAGTGACCTCTAAAATATGAATTGAAACAAGAATTTAAAAAGAAGAGTGAACTAGACTGAGCTTTAACTTACCCATGCAACTAAATTTTGTTCTGGGTGACTCCTGGTAGTATCGATTACTCTTTTACCCGTTATCAACTCCAATAGGACCACTCCAAAGCTGTATACATCCGACTTTACTGTTAGTTGCCCGGTCCTTTGATACTCGGGTGCACAATAGCCGTAGGTTCCCATCACTCTTGATGATACATGACTCTTGTCGCCTATAGGTCCGAGCTTGGCCAGCCCAAAATCAGAAAGTTTCGCATTAAATTCTCTGTCCAACAGGATGTTGGATGATTTTAGGTCACGGAATATGACCGGAGGCTCAGCGTTGTCGTGCAAATGCTGGAGACCTTTGGCGGCGTCTAAAGCTACCTTCATCCTTCTATTCCAAGGCAATGGAGGATGGTCGGGTTCAAGATCTGCAGATTTAAGAAATGGGTTGGCATTTGTTGTACCTCGTTATTAGTTGATATAATTACTATATTCTCCTTTATCCTAAATATATATAATTATGCTAAATAATACTGGGGATGTTCGGGAGTTAGCGGATTTGGAGAGAGAACCGTGAGGCAATATGTTCTTCCAATCTACTATCTGCTCCGCTATCTCCCAAACATCCCCACTATATAATTATACTAATATACAATTATAACAATCCTTAATAATTTTGAAATTTCACTAGTCACTTTGAACTCAGAACAACAAAAGGAGTGTTGTGTCAAGGAAACAAATCAAGAAACAAGGCAAAACATACCTAATAGGTGGTCTTCAAGAGATCCCAATGGCATATACTCGTAGACGAGAAGCCTCTGGTCACCATCCGCGCAATACCCTATCAAATTCACAAGGTTCGGGTGGTGCAAATGGCTCAACATCAAAACCTCCACAAGAAATTCTCTATTCCCTTGCAACCCATTCCGGTTTAGCTGCTTGATGGCCACCTCCTGGATACTAACAGTTCTTCAATAATCCAAACCCAAAAAAACTTAACGAAACCACATTCAACTTTAAAACCAAATGAAGTTTGGTGTATAAGTTTGTTTCTTTGTTTGTCTGTCTTTTCTTTGGACTTTGAACAGAAAAAGAATAAAAGAAATGAAAAAGATGATTGGATATATATATATATATATATATATATATATATATGTATACCTGTCCTCTTTGATCAAGATGGCCTTTGTACACTCGGCCAAAACCCCCCTCACCTATGAGGCATTCTTGCCTAAAGTTATGTGTTGCAGCAGCCAATTCCCTGAAGGTGAATGGCTCAGCCTTGATGTTGTTGTTATTACCACTAGTAGTAGTGTCATTGTTGCCTCCAGTTTTGTTCTTATAAACTGCTGAGGATGATGCCCTTTTGTATGTTGCTTCTGGTGTTGTCCTTGTTCCAGTGTGTTCTGCATATGAAAACATCATTCGAGGTTGTCTCAGTGAGGCCCTATGTAACCATGTTTGGACCAAATTTCATGTCTCTAAAAGTTGTTTGCCACTTGTTCTTGTTAGCAGGAAATGTCATGTTAGTAAACTTAAAAAGAAAAATTAAAAATATCATTTTTAACATAAAAATGTTGACAATTCTACATCTGATATATAAACAAAATATTGACTGATATATGACGGATTTTAAACAAAAGGGGATAGGTGGAACCTTAGATTCGGTGTCAACTGTCAAGAATGCAAGATTGCCTTGGTGGGGAAATTTGAAATTAACCTTTTGTAAAACATACTAATGTTATCCCATCGGTTTTAAAATCGTCATCATTTTAGATGAACTTTTTTTTTCTTTATATTTTAAAATTGATATTTTTTTTGTACTCAATGCAGACATTGTTTTAATTTTTCTTTTAATACATTAATTATTATATGTGTTCATTATTCATTAAATAAGCAAACTTGGATATTTTACCAATTTTTTTTTTTAATAAATAAACTTGAATTTTCTTTAAATGATAAATTAAATGACGTATATTGAAAGCACTTGAGCCTCTCCCCTTGCATCACCGCCATATAGCTGGGGCAAGCTTACAGTTGCAGAAGGCAGTAAAATTTTTAGACAAAGGGGCTGTCAGGGCCACAAGGTTCTTGTGGCGTTATCCAATTGCCCGAATTACACTATTATTCTATCTGGTGAGAAAAATATAATCAAGATGTCAATTGATTTTTTAATTTTTATATACTATTTTTCATTGCCCCTGTTATTCAGTACTTGTTAAGTAAGTCAGAATGACAATCCTGATGCAACCAAAAAAAAAAAAAAAAAAAAAAAATGAAGGAAGAAAAAATAAAATCTACAAGAAAGACATCATGTGCTTGCTAATCAACGAATTTGGTTAGGGTGCAGAAAAGCAACATTCATGCAGTATGTTGTGACTTGTGAGAATTAGATTATGTAATATGGTGTGAGATTATGTAATAGGTTGACAATATTATAATACAATTATACTTGGGCATCACCATCATAAACATCACAAAATTCATCTGGGACATCACTGACCATCACAAAAATTTGGTACATCAACACAATCTGCATATGCAGATTCTGCATAATATCGACATCCCTACCAACACTAATCAAATTAATGAAATACATAAGTTTTGCTGCATGTACATCTATTTAATTCTTTAATTTTCATCACATTCCAGGAATTGCATACAAACATCAATAATATAACCTTTTTGTTCATACATAATGCGTTCATGTTTATGCAGAAAATAAATTACCTGAAGGGTTTATTTGTTCGTATGCATGTTGGGGTGTACTGTCCTCCCAGTTATTTGGTGGAATATTATTCCTATTTCTTAAAAACGTTTCTCTTCTCTTCCCACTATACTTCCTGGATGTTCTTTTTCCATGGCCGGGGGAAGAAAAACATGGAAAACAACCCATTCTTTTTCTTTTTCTTTTTCCTTTTTTACAACCCCCTTTACTCCCAAAATTAAAACTCCTACAAATAATGTGATTTTAGAACCAAAAGCAACGGAAATCTAGATTCTTGATAAGCTTTCCCAGACCATTTATGTTTGACTCATCTTGGAAGAAAAAGCTTTCAAAACCCTGATTATGGATAAGAATGGATACGTATCCGTGATCAAAGAATCTGAAAATATGGTTCTTTGAAACAAAGAGGGCCCTTTACAAAATTATCGAAGTTTCATGATGATGAGATAAAAGATCAAATGAGGTTAACAAATGAACAAATTTTGTGGTTTGGATGCATAAAACAAACTAATGATGATGCCATCAAATGCCAAGAATGAACGGATGAATGATATCCGGAGGGAAGAGAAAAATGGTAACAAGGAGCATATTAAGGAAATGTGTAAATGCGGTGGAGATAAATGTGGGTGGGTGTGTTCCCATTTTGTGTTGTGTGGCTTCTATGTTCATAATACTCCATCGGCGCACCAACAAATCCATTAAATTTACGAAACTAGCCTTTCCGATGGGTAGAAATAAACAAAATAGGGTATTAGGGAAATAGTGACGAAATGATTGTTGTTGGAGGTATATTCTTTATTATGATATTTTTTTTGGAGAGAGATAGATGGTCGGTTGGTGAACCGAACCACAAATAGTACGTAGCATTCACATCAATAGATAAATTTATTAAAATTTCAAATTCACTATTTATCATATTACATAAATCCCTAATTTAAACACTAGTCGATCCCTATTTAATTCCCTTGTTGAACTATAAAGAATGAGTGAGTAATGTTTACATGACAAATATTTTTGCAAAGATGGAGGAAACCTTTACAGGTTTAATTCATCATCCACATTCCAAAAATCACTACACTTATTTACTGTTATGTCTCAACTCACCCTTAACTATATATGCTCAGGCTATAATCAAGCATCGCCAACAATATATACTAATAAACTCAATCCTAGTTTTGGGGTTCACTTAATACGAATAAAATTTTCCATTATAAAAACATGCAGCAAGAGTTATAGGCAAAAAACATCAAGCTGGAAATGCAGAAAAATCGAGCACAGAAAATAAATGAAGTGTCAACAGAGAAATGGATTCAACAAAAGAATGATTTAATGTGGCTACTAGCAAATTCAAAGGGTATATATCATGTGATATTATACTAGTTACACCCAAAAGAAATCGCAAGTTAATTATCATAAGCTTCTGAAAATATGCAATGCATAATAGCAGAGGGATCATCGATGGCCTATGCCAAAATTATCGAACAAGATTTATCGTGTCACTTCTAAATAAAGAGGGAGAAAAAGACATGGATCTCAGCAGACAAACAATGGCTTTCTTTGTATCCCTACCTCATCCTCAAGGACGTCCTGATTCCGGAGTAAATTAAACCTAAGGACCTTCCAATCAGGGACACAAGGAAGAATGAGATGGCATCACTGACTTTATTGATGACTGTCCTTATGAATGGCATGGCGATATCAGACAATTCAAGGAAGAGACTGAAGTAGTACCTCCTACAATGGAAATAAGATTAAGATAGTGATCTCAAAGTAGGATTTCCACCACGCCAGGTATAAAGAGAGCAAGAAAAAGTAGTGCATAGAATAAGTCAATCAAAAAATTATACAAAAGCAAAAAATTCTAACATGGTATCGGTACCACAGAATAAGTTCTCCTTGTGAAACCTTTAAAATGAACAAAAGGGGGCTTGACCTGTGAGGGGTGTATTGGAAGAAATATGGTATGAAACCGCTCTTTACTCAAACTTTTAAGGGTAGTAGTCATGTATGCTTCTAACGTATTTGCTTGCATATTTTCCTATGATTCAGATACAAGAACTAGAAACAACCAACCGAATATCAGCATTCCAGTAAACACAGAAGGGTAGTGTGTAGCAAAAAAAGAAAAACAAAATTAAGGTAAGAGTAAATCATACCACCCATTCAAAGCTCTTAATTCTTTTGTCCGTTTAACTGGTACGGATATTTGGTTGATCACAAAAAATTGCAATGATGTCAACCGAGATGCTGATTTATTCCCAACAAGCCTCTTCCACCAGACAAAGTTATTGACCTCGCTGGGGCTTAACACATCAATGAGTTGTCTTTGAAGTGTCCAGAGATCAAATTGATCTTCGTACATGGATATCACTGCATTCATGTTTTGATGCAACCACTGGTGGAGTGCAGCCTACAAACCAGAGATCCGTTCACATCCATGATGTGTGTTGAAAAGCTATACAGACCGTATTCTATTGAACATTTGTACAAAATCAATTCGAATCATTTACAGATACTAATAACACATGGAAAATAAAAACAAACAAACAAACAAACAAAAAAAGAAAAAAACAAGAAAAAACAAAAAAACAAAACAAAAAACAAAAAACAAAAAACAAAAAAAAAAACTTGAGGGAGATCCTTTCCATCATAAGTTTAGGAGACAAAAAAAGGTGAAATCAAACCTCATTGCGCAATCTTTGAAGGGCTCTGGTGGACAATGTGCACAAGCTCAAACCAAGGTGGTTTATTTCATTAGCTAAGCTACTATCCACAGATATAAGCTCCAAATACATGCTGGCAACACCATCCGCTAATGTGATAATTAAATCTTCTAATATTGCTACTCCATGCTGAATATACAGACTATTGTTATAATAGCCACCCTTCCTGTCAAATGCATGCACAAATATCTAGTTACAACACAGCCAAGTTCGTATATACATAGGATGTCCACAACAACAAAATGTTACTGATCATCTTCAAAATGATCTTTCTTTTCTAGTTCTCAAATTTCAAGCCATGGTTACACATCATATGAAACAAAGTGTATGCTGCAGCAGTGGTAAAGTGATAGGGGAAAGTTATAACAGAATAACTGGAGAAATCAAGTCACCACCAAGCCTCACTTAAGTATCAATCAGACATCATACAAATTTTTTGATGGAAACGTGCTCTAAGAACCACAAACTCATTAACCCACTGATATATTAGTCTGGCACATTAGGAGGATCCATAAAGCTATCATAACAATTAATTCCCAGAACCAATCTTGAATCTGCATATGTAACAATTTTCATCTTCCAAGTATATACTTTGAATGGCCTCCTTTCCTGTACTGAATCCAATGCTAAGACAAACACATGCAAATATAACAGTAACAAATTTTAAAGTGTCTTGTACCTGGAAGAACCAAATTTAAGAGCATATACCAATTCCGCATAGAGATTTTCCTTGCCAGACTTTCTGATATTTTGAAGAATGCTGTCATATCCAAAAAGTTTACTTTCCACCAAAGAGAAAAGCTCCTGACAGATAAGACGATGGTTGTGGTTCATATATATCTTTCAGACTCATTAACATGACTTACCACTAAAATGTATGGCATAACTGAAACTGAATCAGATAGCATGCCTTGTCAGGTTTTCTGAAGACGAGGCAAAGCTCCTCTTCTAGCCATGCCATGCAAAGAGGACGGCAACAGCTTTGAATAATTTCATCAAAGACACCACGAAAATCATTTACTGCCATTCCAGACAAACTTGTAGATATATCTGCCACCTGAAAGGGAGAATTATGAATCTCTAATATCTGTAGAAATACCTAGATACTGGAATACTTCCAACTAGAATAAGGGGAAACTATTTTTTATATTCCTTATGAAACATTGCATTATCTAAAGATTAATGGTTTCGGAATATTGTTCTCACGAAATGCTCACTCCGTCTCAAAACACCACATCATTTGGGGATCACACTCATCAAGAAGATTTGATAAATACCAAATTTCCTTATTCAATGATAATTAATGCATCAAAAAGAAAATACAGTGGTAAATTTGGGAAATAAATGAACTTCTGCATTGGAATGTGCGACAGGATGTCAATTTTGAAGCAAAAAAAATTCCTCCCACCACAACATATATTATGAAATGGAGGGAGTATTATAATGAAAGAAGAATGCTAGCACGGTGAATTAAACATATTTGGCCAGTTTTACCAAGACCTCCAAAGAAAAGCTTAAAATACATGCTGAAAGAAAAAGAAAAAGAAAAAAAAAAGTTTCCCTTTCTACACTAATACAAACAAGACATGAGAAAAAGTTTAAATCAATGAAACAAAGGCTGCCCACCTCTTTATTTAACCATTGAAAGGATGCCCACAACAATCTCATTCGGGGACCCTCAGCAACAGCACACAAACTTGAAGGCAACTTTGTAGAGTCTTGCCCTGATTGGATAACTTTTCCACTTATATTTGTCTCTTCCTTAATTGTCGATAAGGAATCCCTTAGTTTCAGCCTTACAACATCCCAGGCAAACTGCAAGCTAACCTCATCATCTTTTGTCCTTACTCTGTAATAAGTAAGGCAATGCATAAAAATATCGTCATGTTCAATTTCCATGCATAGATTTGGTTCTATTTCAGATAAACATAGATATTTTTCAAGTCGTATCATAAAGAGATTTCACCCACAAACCTCCCTTACCTACCCGAGGAAGAGTTTTCAGGGACCTCATCAGAAGGTATGCTTGCTGGAGTGTTATATTGGGGCTTCTCAGAAGGAATGACTCCAGCCATATGTGTAAGGGTTATACTTGCTAAGAGGAGGACTTGATCCACAAAAGGAATCCAATCAGAAGCAATTGCACCATCACCATTGGCTACGGCACTGAACAAATTACTGATAGTAGTGGTATCCTGTTCTTGAGGTATAGCCTGGATGCTTAAGTGAGGATTAATGAGTTTGCAGGTCTTCCATTGTGCGAACCTGTTAGCTCTACAACCTCCACGTCTAAAGGTCCTAACAAAAATGCATGAGTTAACGGAGGTCAACGTAGCATTGATGCTTAAAGAAACTTAAGCAATTAATAAAAAGCATACATTCTACTATCTCATGCATGTAGATGCAACACCATGTATGGTTCAATAATTCCACCTCCGACATAAGATAAACATTTGTTAAAGTTGCAGATAGATTAAAACCTTCTGCATGGGAGATGTGTAGTTTTGACAAAAAGGAATTGCTCTGCTGAGGCATATCCACTGGCTTGCAGCTTCACATTGTATGGAATGGCAACATATGCTGCCATTGGAAAGACCTCACTACTGATCAGCTCATTGCATAGTTAATGTACATTGTGCGAGATGTTTATTTCCAGACTTCAAAATGCAACCTGCAAATTACCCAACAGATCGCATTAGTGTGTGTGTGTGTGTGAGCGCATGTGTGCGTGTGTGTTGATACATGCACACACTAGACACACAATTATGATTTTTTTTTTTAAAAAAAAAAAACAAATAGATACAAAGAAATTTGCTTGATATAAATGAGCACAGAGATAAAGTAACCATGCTTATGTCAACAAGTGGAAGAAAATAGAAATAACTAAAACTTCTAGTATGAAGTACACACTATACACAGTGCATGTGCACTGGATTGGATGGGATTATTTTGTTTAAAATTTGAGTAATTTACACTAAACTATAGTTTAGTTATCCTAGAAAATATATGTTTCAAACTGGATAAATTAAGTAATCAATCGAATCTCTGGTGACCAATTCACCATCCACCTCCCAAAGAAAGACAAGATTTGAGAGAAAAGGCCTAGTGCCAACATCATCCCAACTCCCACATTAAACATACTACAGTCTATAGATATTCCACAAGCACACCTTATTCAACAATGCCAGAGTGCAAACCAGTAATTAAACACAATCAAGCAATGGATAACAGAACAGAAACCCCTAATCGCACTCTATGAGCAAATCATGACCCATATGCCACTGATATTTAGCCTACATTACCCGACCTCAACTCAATTGGTCAAAAACAATTTTGCAGCCCTCGCTAAAGTTAAAAGATGCGAATTCTGCAAACCGAAAATTACTCAATAAGAAGTAGCAAACCAGTCCCACATTCAGCAACACTAACATCGTAAACTCCCAGAAGAGCTAACGAACTTCGAAGAGACAAATATACACAAGTTCCATTCCATGAGTCGCCACGATTTCGACACAGACAACAAATAAAATCAAAACTCAAAGTCAACAATAGGTTACCGTGAGTGGGCAAAGCTTGAATCTTGCGAATCGAATAGGAAACCGCAAGCAGTGGCTCCGGGGAAAGAATAAAAGCAAGGCGGTGGAGGAGAAATCGCCAAATGGGGGAAGAAGATTGAGAATATGCGTCCCAGGTTATGCACGTGCTGTATTTTTCTCCACAGCCGAATAAAATCATTTAATTCGGCAACCAATCGCGACGCACGCATTCATTAAAATTTTCAACAGTTTCAATGGCATTTTCAAAAATTTTAAATCACACAATTAAGCAATTACTTCTACAGTAAAGTAGTAAATTTAATCGGTTAAAAGTCATTGATAATATGAAGTTACAGAAAATAAATGATATGTTGGGGGTGGTGGCGCAGTTGGCTAGCGCGTAGGTCTCATAGCTTCTATTGTACGAAGAGGAGAGTAATCCTGAGGTCGAGAGTTCGAGCCTCTCTCACCCCACATCTCTTCTTTTCTTTCCTGGCACTTTTTATGGGAATAAGAATCAAAAACATCATCTTCTTTCTACTACTTCTTCTTCTTCTTCTTCTTTTTTTTTTTTTTTTTTGCCTATATTGGGTATTATTATATTACATTGGATCCAAGACTAATTTCTCAAAGATCTGTTGGGTATAAAAGGGTTTGATCTCACCTAAAGCAGAATTCTGCATACAAAGAAAAAAAACATCTGCTATGTATTGATAATTATAAAGTTTCACTTAATTTTGTTTTTTTTTTTTGTAAACAATAACACTCATGTGTCGGCAAAGGTGTGTGGGAGCCCAAACCACACAAATTACAAAGGGGGATAAAGGGGAGGGATAGGGGGGCGGGTGAGGATCGAACCCCCAATCTATGGTTGGGAGAATGGGGACTTAACCGGTAGGATAAGTCTCCAACCTCATTTTCACTTAATTTTCTTAATTACCAAACCAATCCTGTAACTATTTTATTGTGACTAATTTCGTCCTTGAGCATTTTAGCAAATTATTTTTAAGTTCCTGAAGCATTTCAACAAATTTTTTTTAGGATTAAACTATACAAAATCAATATTTTTCTGTGGTGAAAACTAATAATTTTAAAAGTTCACGGACTTCAAAATAATTTGCTAAAATGCACCCATGATGAAATTGGTCACAAACGCACAATATGATAGTTACGGACTGTTTTGTTAATTAGAAAAATTAAAGAATAAAATTGGTAATTATCGATACATAGACGTATTTTCTTATTTTTATTCCCTTTTCTATGTTGCATGTTTCTTTCTTTCTTCCCTATTACTTTGTTGCTTCAAAAATCTATATTGATAATTCCTTAATCATCCAATTAAAATCTTGGGTATTTTATTTCAATTTAGTTGGGAGCACAAAAAAACCAACACATATATATGCATTTCAATCCCCAAATGGTCGTAATACCCATTCTTTTCATGAACCCAATTACCCAATGCAAGGTAATTTATTAGTAGGCTTTCCATGCACAATCCCTTAGCTTGGTTGATATGTCTCCTCCATCTTAGACCTCCACAATGCATTGCAGCCAAGAAAAGTGTACCATGTGAGATAATATCACACACCTTGACAAAATTACTAACAGAAGTTAGTTAATTCTCATCGAGAAGGATCGGAGAAGCACCACATTCTTGATTATCCAAGGGCTTTCGAGAAAAGCATTTGTCCCAAGTTTCCTCATCGATGTCATATATATTGATGCCCGTCAAACCTTAGCTTTATTTTATCAGATGGGAGTTCTGTCATCCACCACGAGCCCGCAATAGGGGAACGAGAACAACTATATATCTACCTCCACGCCCTATCATCTTCTCTCTAGTATCATCATCATCATCAACAAAGAAAAGTGGTTTTCCAAACCATAAGCGAAACCCATGGATGCACACTCCAACAATTTGCTTCCCTGATTTCACAAGAATTATTTGCAATATGCACAACGATGTTATGGTGGATTCTTGTATGGTCCATGGATGCATGCACACTCCAACAATTTGTTTTGTGCATATATATTAAAATAAAATTAAAGTTTAACTCCTTATTTCATGTGATTACTTATTAAAATAAATTGAATTTGTAGAAAAAATCTTGTTGGGAAATGAGGTGTAGTTTAAACAAAAACAAAAACAAAAACTAACCCTTCAATCCCAAAAGTTTGGGTTAAGCGATAATGATAAAAATGATAGTATTATTGTGCAAACGGGGTTTCTTTGATTACAGAGTTAGGAGGAGGACATTTTCAAACTTAGTTTTATGCATTTATAAGGTTTGAATTTGAAAGCTTACTTAAGCAACTAGCTAGAGTCTTATTACCACTCAAACTAACTACGATTAATTAATTATCAATACTTTTTAATCACCAGCACAGTTACCGCTTAATATATTTTTCTTTTAATTAGTTTCAGAGTGGGCATTTGGCAACTAACACAATTTTTTTGTTTTTTAGGAAGTATTTACTTGTACAATTTCCTCCAAAAAAAAAATTGTTTTATTTTATTTTTTTCAGTTAGTCATCAGCCAAATTGACAAATATCATGATTATGTACGAAATTACACGCATACAAATTATTTCTAGGTGCTTACCAAAAAAAAATATATTTCTAGGTGGAACTATTCAAACTGTCCCAGCAGATTGAAATTTATAGAATTTGAATATTTATAAATTCAACCTTATTATGAACACATAATTTTAATATAATTCTCAATAAAGATGAAATCAAACCAGTTTACCAATTGCGCACCATACTTCTTAAAGTATTGCTGACACACCTAATATTCTTCGTAGGGATTAATGAAGTAGAAAATTTAAATTACCATTAAATTTCTCATGTTGAATACTATATACTTCACTTATTAAGTTAATAACTTATAATTAAGTAGGAGTAGTTCAAGTCCAAGGAGAGAAGGATAAATAAATAGAGCTTCAATCGAATGGAGAGGAATTCTTTTAATGTGGTCTGGTGAAAACTCGAGAGTTAGATGGGATTCAGAACGTGAATAAAATTAAATATGCAAAGTAAATTTTTTAACACACTATATTAAATAATAAAATTACAATAAAATTTGTAAACTATGGCAATTAAAATAATCTTCGCTTGTATCTATTTTTTTTTTTTTTGTAAACATGTGCATTTATGTCTCAGCAAATGTGTGTGAAAGTCCAAGCCAAATAAATTTCAAAGGGAAGTAAAGGAGAGGCGATAGAGTGTCATGTGGTACTGGAACCCTAAATCATAAAGTTGGAAGTTAGGAAACATAACTACTAAGCCAAGTCATCATTCCCTTTGCTTATATCTAATTTGAATAGAATAATAATGATTTATTTTCATTTTTCTTTATCACCAATATAAGGCGATAGCATTATTGTTTTTTTCCTAATTACCAAATTTTCTTCCTAATTTATTTGGCAGTAGTTACGGTACTACGGGTGATTGGCAGTACATGAAGACATATCATCACAACCGTTCATTTTAATCCGATAGTTATAAAGTAAAAGGGTATAATTGTCATATAATCCTACACTCCCTACGTTTTTTTTTTCTTGCACTATTGGGTGTTTTGCCACTATTCACATTTACACTTTGACTTAAAGTTTTATCATAGTTATATAAGTTAAAATATAGTCAAGTGAGATCTTGTTAGATTCGCATCGTCTTGCAGATTTCAAATATGTAACTTTTAGAATTTTTACTTGTACTGAAGATGAGTTATTAATAATTTAAAACGTGCATTGGACTGCGTGATGGGGTGATGGATGGTTCCGATTAAAAAACGGATGGAGTATTTAGTATGTTATAAATCTAATACTATTTGGTAAATGATACTTCCTCTGTTCCTTAATATTTGCCACAGACCCATATTTCACGCAATCCAATACACGTTTTTAATCCTTAATAACTCAAATTTTATACAAGTAAAAATTATGAAAACTTTAGATATTCCGAATATATGCGATTAGACAAATCCAACAAGATCCCACTTGACTATATTTTATCTTGTATAATTGTGTTAAAAAGTCGAATCAAAGTTGCTCAATGAATAGTGACAAAACTCCCAACTTGTCAATTATTAAGGAACGGAGGAAGTATCAAATATTTGATAATCTATATTTATGATCAACAATCCTTATAGAATTTCAGCGATGCTACCAAAAATAATTATGTGATGCTATCAAAAATATTTTCAGTGACCCAACATTGAAGAATTCAACGACACTACCTTGAAGAATTCTGCGACACTACTTCATAGAATTCAGCGATGCTACCAAATACCATTCAACGATGTTACCAAAAACAATTAAGTGATGCTACCAAGAAATATTTCAGCGACCCTACTTAAATGAATTCAACGACTACTCCTAGAAGAATTCAGCGACAATACCAAGAAGAATTTAACGATGCTCCATATACAATTCATCAATGTTACCAAAAACAATTTAGTGATGCTACCAAAACATATTTCAGCGACCATACCTAAAGGAATCAATGACTACAACAAAAAGAATTCAGCGACGCAACCAAAAAGAATTCAACATGCTACCATATACAATTCAGCGATGCAACCAAAAACAATTCAGTGACATTTTCATGAACAATTCAGCGACCTTTCCATGAACAATTCCACGACGTTTTCATCAACAATTCAGCGACTCAAAATAAGAACATTTGAGGTACGTTTTTATGAACATATATGTATATTATATAGCAGCATAAATAAGCAAATTGAGGGTAAGGTAAGATCAATTGATAGTATTGAAATGCGTAGAAGAAAAATAGAGTTGAAGAGCATAGAGAAATGACGAGCAATTGTTTGTTAACAAAACTAAATGTAACAAATTTACAATTTTAATCTTTGAATTAATCTCAAGCATCAATTTATAAATTGAATCAATGGTTGCGATGCACCGCAGTACATCAAGTGAAAATGATCAATCGCACCCTAACGGAATTAAATTTATTTACTATTTACTATCATTAAAGTTTAAATTGTTTAAACCAGAAAATACATGAATTGATTTACAAATAGACAAAGGGAAGAAATAAGGGGCCGGGCGGAATATCGAACCCCCAACAAGAAGCTTGGACTTAATCACTTGGCCAATTCTTCATCCCCACAATCCTATCTATTTAAATATATATACAGTTTTAAGATAAATTTTCAACTTATAAATTATAGGGATTGGGGACTTACCCTAGTGGTCAAGTCCCCCGACTCCGAGGGTTCGATTCTCACTCGGCCACTATCCCCCCCCCCCCCCCTTCTCATCCCTTTGTAATTTATGTGGCATGAGCCCCACCATCATTTCCTACCTTGTATAGGTTAGGTTGTTCCAAAAAAAAAAAAAAAAAAAAAAAAAAAAAAAAAAAAACCTTATAAATTATAAATTTGCAAATACTAATAAGTAAAATCTCACAAATATTAAAGCATTTGTAAAATAACATTACAAATTACAAACTTTCAAACCAAAGGGGCAACAACTGATGGCAAAAAATGCAGGGTTGCTATTGTTTAACCAACACTAATTGACTTGAGTGTTATAAAATATGAATCTCTAACCACCTATACAAGGTCTTGAATTCACTAGTACAATCCATCAATTGCTATGAGCTAACTAACAATTATAATATGTATTATATATTATTAGCTTTTAGATATAGTTTTGTGGGGGCATTTCGACTATATTTATAACAAAAAATAAAGAGAGAAACTTGTACCTAAATGAACCATGGGCTGTAACCAAGTCCTGCTAAAAATTGGCTCCAAGTGTTTCCTTAATGCAAGACTACTATAAAGTATAAACATAAATTTGCAGGTGCAGACGTGCAGTTTATCAGAAGAACAATCAGCACCACAATCACAATTTGAAGTTACAAAGATGGATAAACACAATTAGCAAACAAATATATGTCCGTATTCCATCAATCCTTATCAAATAACCTGAAAAAGGAGTCTTCATCGGTTGGATTTGGCTTTGACCCTTGCATGATAGATGAGGCTCCAGCGACGACAGAATTGGTAACAGAAGATGTGGTGTCTGCTACACTCTCAACTGCAGATTCGCCCAATGGGGTTGACTTTGAGATCAATCCTCGGGCTTCAAGAGCTTCACGGGACGCTTGCTCTTTGGCTTGTCTAGCCTTTTTCAACACCTCTTCCTGCACATGCACATCACTCCATGTTAGGGCATTTATGGTTTTCTAAGAAACTAATGCATTACACTTCATATCAAAATATATGTTGTTGATCAATGTTCTGTGTGAATGTAGCCTAAATCGCTGTTAATGCATTGAGAAGTTAACAACAGCACATGACCAACACATGCATTTGCATCTACTTTCCTAAGATAAACAAGTGAACCCTTTTCCTTGTGGGCTCATTTCTTCTATCTCAGTATGTCGCTTGGTCCCCTCATTACACAACACGTGTGTGTTTTTGTTAAAAACAGAATGCCACCCCCAAAAATATTTGGCAATCCTCAAATTAAAGAATTAAGTTTATGCACAAATATCTGTTTTTCTACTGAATTGAATGAAATGGCAAGGAATGATGAGACAGAAGATTTCAACCCGTTTCTTGTAGCTAGGAAGCTTGGAGATCAACAACAATTTGGTTATTTACATTGCATTCTAAGATGGATTAGCATATACCTTTATATCCACATGGAAAAAAGTAATTAACATACATGGCTTATATTGCTTTGGAATCAAATTGACCTGAGTTTGAGAATTTTGATAGTCAGGACTTTGAATTCGACCAGTGTAAGGAGCATTTGGACTCACTGAACTAAATTTTATGCAAATAAATTTCCATGGAGCTCATCTCAACTATATGAATGAATGAACCGAACCATGTTGTGGATTTGCGTTGCCTGTTTTATACACAAAGGAATTCAAGTAGAGTGCGTGAAGTTTAAGAATAAGCATTATTAGTTGACATTCAAACCAAATTGCAGTCACAAATCACAACCACGCAAGATGTGTGAATGATGCATACCTGGAATTCTGACATTTGCTTCTGTTGCTCAGCTTGAAGTCTGCCAATTACGCTCAGAAACTCGCCGACAGATGACTCTACACGCTCCGTAAGCGCTTCCCCTACGGCCTTCCCCAAGAAAAATGCATCTAAAACTGTTTCAAAATCATTCCCACCTGCAAAGCATTGTGCTTAATTAAATTTCATAGGTTATATTTTTGCAGTTATTGCTTCGAAGAGCCAAAATTCGACATTTATTCAGAGAAATCAACAACAGGAACCGAAAATTCATCAAAACACATACGCACATTGATTAAAATTGAAGAAGCAAATAGGCGTACCGGAATTGCCAGAACTGTTGCATCTCAAACCGATTGGCGGAAATTTGAGTAATCGAGACGAAATAGGGTTGAAATTGGAGGGAAATGTGGAGGAACTATGAGGCGAGGAAAGTGCGACAACGGAGGCGCGGCGATGGCTTCTTGACGGCGAGATGGCGGGCGGTAAGAGTGCAGAATAGGATTGCAGTGTGGCCATGACAGAGTGACGAAATGCAGTGCAGCTTGCAAGAAAGGGATGATGAAATGTGCTGCATATATATACACACACTCTACCTAGTCAGTAGTCACCTACCCTGATTTACTAAGCACGGACAGCAATTATCGGTCGGAATAAAGGCCAAAATGGTCCTTTAAAATAGTCCTTTATGTTTTAAAATACCTAAATGATCCTCTACAAATGTATAAAATTATCAAAATAGTCCTTTTGTATTATTAAAATGGGCTAGTGGACATCCACACTTTTATATTTAACCCCAAACTTTCAAAACATTTCATTAAGGCCATAGGAAGATTTGACTTTGTATAAAAAGGTCCTCTTTCAAAATTTAAATAATTTTATTGTCCATATGACTTTGGATCCGCATGAAAATTGGTATCAGGGCCAAAGTTTTATTGAAAAACATATTAATTATATTATTTATAATATTTTATTTCTTAATGGAGAAGATTTAATTATTAAATGGATTTAATTAATTTGAAATCAACGAGTTATTTCCAAAATTTGGAAATAAAAAATAGAAATTTCCAAAGGAAATTCTTGAACTTATCCATAGGACAATATATTATTAATTTCTTTCATAAAAATGAGAGGAACAGACTGGAAAGAAATTGATCTGGATAGCTCTAAGTTCTCACAGAACTTAAGGGAAATCCAAAAAACGATTGAAGATTATGGTAACCGGGTATTGATTTTACCTGGAAAAATTGATAACTTGAATCAAACAACAGATGATATCTTGAAATTTCAAGATCTAAAGAAGGAAATTCTGAATCTGAAATTTGACATTTCGGATATCAAGAAAAGGCAGAAGGATATTCCTGGATCTTCCGAGAATAACCAAGCCAATATTAGAGATGCACTCGGACCCGTACAAGCTTTACATCAAAAGGTAAAGCAACTATGGTTCCAAAGCAGAAATCACAAGAAGAGCTTATGATCGATCTCCTGAAAACAGTCGAATGAGTGTTTCCAGGGCAGATCTATCAGATCTACAAGAATTAACAGAATCATTTTCCCAACTCGGGATTATGGATCTGGTTAATGTAAAACCCAATGAAGTTCTTCAATTAGGTTATGCGGAAAAATCAGGATCCAACGTGACCCACGATAGACCGCCTGATGTCCCAATGAGGGAAAGTACAACTTTCACATGAGCAGGTATCCAGAGGTGCATCTCAATGCAAGACGAAAACCAGGACGGAAAACGAGTAGAGCACCAGAATCCACACTGTGGGCCAAGACGATGTTACAACCATTAAATCCATATGGCATAACACTGAACCTCGACGTTATCGACTTCCGAAACATCGAAGATCTGATCGACGAATGGGTAGCTTCAATGAATATTGCAGCAACCACCCTAGATCTCGATAAAGAAAACTTTGTCAGATTAATAGAGCTAAGTCTCAAAGGATCGGGAAAGCTGGGCTGGAAAAACTCCACGGCGGCCTTAAAAGAGCAAATACTCGAAGGAGAATCAAAAAGCACAATCTGCGAAAGATTTGGCCTCTTATTCAAAACTCATTTTGTATGAGATGGTTATTTTGAATAACAGAGAACCGAAAAAATCAAGGTCTATACCCAAGCACTATTAGGTATGGAGTTAAGAAGTATTTGCGCAGTAGACGAATATATCTACTGGTTTTGTAAATACTATTTTCGGAATAAGATGACAGCTGAAGTAGCATGTCCAATATTCTTTGCAAAGATCTGCAGTCCATGGAGAGAGATGTTGATCCAATTATACACAGTACCCCCTGGTATAGTGGACTCAATAGCCCGAAGAATGTCCTTCTTAAAGGATAAGCTTAGAGAATGGTGTCAACAGGCAGCAGCCCAAAAGAACATCAAGAGACTAAGAGGTAAAATAAAAAGAACCCCTCTTTGCTGTGAAAATAACGATTTTCCAACAATTATAGGAGAATCAGAAGAAAAGAGAAGAAAAAAGAAGAGTCGGGGCTCATACAGTAAGAGTTTCAGAAGACCTCCATTCCGAAGAAGAAGAGCATGGTGGTCCAAGAGCAAGGCCAGAACATACAAAACTGGACAAAGAACGAGAACGACGAAGGGTTCATCCCAAGGCTCAACTAGCTCAACAACAATGAGCACGGGGAGAACAATGCCAAAAAGAACGTTCAGACGAGCCCATACCCGAGCCAACGAAAGTTTCAAGGACTGTATCTGTTGGAAGTGTGGAGTCATAGGTCATATCTCACCCGATTGCCCTTAGAATCGTGAGATACGAATGTACAAAGCCACGGAGGATATCGTGGAAGCGGTCTACCATGGAAAGCTGGTACCAGTCTATCAGTTTGAGGACATCCCCTCGGATGAAAGCATCTACAAGGAAGAATTAAGACGTGACTCGGACTCATATTCAGATGGATCTTCAACCGAGTCTGACTGAAGAGGATAGGATTCAGACCACTGAAAACCTGTCTGGATTCTTTTCAAGGATGACAATCTCGAATCGAACCATGGAAAGAATTATGCGACAAGATTCCAACCTCAACCCATATGACGGATTCAGAATTGGCGGGATTGGACGAGTTCTTAACCAGATGGGACTCAACCAGAGGAGACATAACATCATCTACAAGATAAGTGCATGTGAGTTTGTAATTCCTATGAAACATACTTGTAATGTTATGGATATGCAATTAATTCCTAAAGAAGAAATTCTTGAGGAATTAAACAGAATGAAGGAGGAAATTACCATTACTATGAAATGAATTCGCATAGGAGCAATCGAAGTAGTAATCAAGGCAACATTCAAAGAAGACATTGATTCTAAATTACATCTATAAGTCACTGATAGAAGAATCAATAACCTTAGATATGGTCTTCTTGGGACTATAGTAGGAAATTTATATGCTGGGAAGTTAATGTTTGGCATACATCCCAGAATTTCCTATAACTTAGCTGACCAAGATTTTAACAGAGTTCTAACCCTTCATTAGGATTTCAAAAGAAAAGATCTGATGAAAGAATGAAACATGCCATATTCTATAACTTATAGAACCTCTTATGCACTTTCCAATAGTCATCATTCTGACTTATTTCTCAGGAAAGAATATATAGAAATTCCTAGAATTTTCAAGGAATTTGCTAAAGTCATGACTCCAAATCCTACCCAGATTCCAAGGTTAGGAGGAGTAGACATGCTGTCGTATATCGAAACTTGATTAGTGACAATATCCGGATTAATGTTGACTGAATTTTAGGGTTAGGTAAATGATGATTAGATGGGTAGGGAAATGTAAGATGGTGAAGAACAAGAACACACACAAAGATAGATATAACAAGAGATGATGAAACTAAGTTATGAGATAGAGGTTAAGAAAGCTTATGAATGAAGGGGACCCGAACATGCCAAGGGACATGAGATTAACTCAAGATAAATGGCTTCCTTCAAGTGCATCATTCATTGACAATCCATCGAGCAAGCTTCCAACTTGATGGCGTGAGGGAAATGAACATAAGTTCAAAACAAACACGGATGGGGGAGAACACTTCTTGAAAGAGTGCTCTCGGTTTGAACTTTAAAAATATGATAATGGATTTCAATATTAAGGAAAGTTGTTTACAAATGAAGGGGGAGGACATATTTATAGGCCAAACCCCTTAGGAAACAACAGAAATGAAAAAATACATCAAAAATGGACCAAATGCGGTTTAGGGGAGGGTGATGCGGTTTATACCGCATCGATGCGGTATAAACCGCATTGAAGGCAAAAGACCGCATTGGAGTCTCGGAACCTATCTATTACAAAGGAAAATAGGTCAATGCAGTTTATGGTGGCAATTCGGTTTATATCGAATTGGACATCAAACCGAATTGAACACTTACAAATAATAATACTAATAATAAACTAGGGCGATGCGATTTAGTGAGGAAATTCGATTTATACCGAATTGAACACCGAAACCGCATTGGAAACTTAGAATAATAATAATAATAACTGATGCGAATTAAGCAATTCGGTTTATGGGAATACCGAATTGAATAATACCGCATTGAGGGAACTAGGGAAAATGCTAAGGCATGGAGGGCGATGCGGTATTAAACCGCATTGGGGTCGATGCGGTTTATACCGCATCGATGCGGTTTAAACCGCATTGGCTATTCCGCATTGACTCCAATGCCTTAGTCAAATTTCGCATGCTCTTATTTTCTACACTATTACAAAATATATTATCCGACGTCCGGTGGTGGTTCCGGCTGAACTCCGGCCCCTTTTGGGTCTCTTTATGCTTGTTGGGCTTTCCTTGTGCATCCTAAGACCTTCTTCCATCTTTATTTAAGTCCGATGTGGGGAATCCATGTTAATGGATTCCGGGCTTGTCCGGGCTTGATCTATCCGGACCATTATTTGAAGTTTTTGGGCTTCCTGGGGGTCCAAGTTATCTGTTTCCTGCAAGAAAAATTTATACAGTGCATCAGAAAATTTCTTGGCCTTTTGTTTGGATACTGGGCCCTCGGGGATTATCGGAATAATTAGTCCGTTGGTTCTGGCGACTACGCCATCCCCACTCCCTTGGGAAGGTTGAGACATCAACCGATCAGAATCCAACTCATCATCCCTTTCGAAAATAGATAAATAGGCAACATTGAAAGTCGGATTAATATTAAAGTCATCAGGAAGCTCAATCCGATAAGCGTTGTCGTTGATTTTCTCAAGGACTTTGTAAGGTCCTGTTCCGCGGGATGCGAGTTTGCCATGTGTCTGTGCAGGGAAACGTTATTTTCGCATATGCACCCAGACCCAATCTCCTTGTTTCAGCAACAGTCTTTTCCTGCCCCTATTGGCATATTTGGCATATGTCTCCGATGCCTTTAGCAAGCTGTTCTGAACATTTTGGTGCAGATCCTTGATTGCCTTAGCCTTGTCCCTGCCGTTGAAGTTAAGACGCTCACTACTAGGTAGTGGCAGAAAATCAAGAGGGGTCATCGGGTTAAATCCATAAACAACCTCGAAGGGTGACATGTGTGTGGCACGATGAATGTGATGATTATAAGCAAATTCAATGTAAGGCAAACACTCATCCCAACTCTTAGAACTCGAAGAAGTAATTATGCATAGAAGGTTGCCCAGCATGCGATTTACCGCTTCTGTCTGTCCGTCCGTCTGAGGATGGTAAGATGTTGAGAACAAAAGTTGTGTACCCATCTCACACCAAAAACCCTTCCAGAAATAGCTTACGAAGTTGGCATCTCGATCTGACACAATTGATTTTGGTACTCCATGAAGACGTACCACTTCTCTGAAGAATAAATTCGAGATATGCCTGGCATCATTGGTCTTCGCACATGGTATAAAATGTGCCATCTTGGAGAATCGATCAACTACCACAAAGATGGAATCTTTGCCTCTTGCGGTCCGTGGTAGTCCAAGCACGAAGTCCATTGATATATCCAGCTAGGGTCCTTCTGGCACAGGCAATGCTTGGTATAAGCCGTGGGGTTTAACAGTCAACTTGGCCTTCAGACAGGCCAAGCATCTAGCAATGAAGCGAACAACCTGGGCTTGCATTTTTGGCCAGTAGAACTTTTCAACAAGGATTCCCAGAGTTGCATCTTTTCCAAAGTATCCCATGAGTCCACCGCCTGAGCCTCTTGAATTAGCAACTCCCTGACAGATCCCTTTGGGATGCATAATCTGTTTCCAAAATACAGGAACCCGTCCAGTTGGGAAAACTCCTTGAAACCATTCTGTTTTCTCCTCTCGTACAACACTCTAAAATCCTCGTCAGTGGTGTATTGACTCTTGATATGCTCAAATCCAAACAGATGAGTAGTTGCAAATATGACCAATGTCGTTCTTCTGGAGAGTGCATCTGCAACCACATTGTCCTTTCCTTTCTTATACTTAATCACGTAAGGGAAGTACTCTATAAATGTGCTCCACCGAGCATGTCTTTTGCTCAATTATCCCTAAACCCTTATGTGCTTAAGTTGATCACGAATTCTCTTCCCCGCAGATAGTGTTGCCATGTCCTTAAAGATTGAACAACAGCATATAATTCTTTGTCGTACGTGGAGTAATTCAATTGTGCTCCACTGAATTTTTCACTGTAGTATGCTATTGGTCTCCTTCTTGAAGCAACACTGCTCCCATGCCCGTACCTGACGCATCACTTCGATTTCGAATGGCAAATCAAAATTTGGTAATGCTAGGACAGGTGCATGAGTGGCTTATCCTTAAGGTCATTAAATGCCTTCTGCTGTGCTGGCTCCCACTTGAACGGAATGTCCTTTCTAAGCAGTGAAGTGATTGGGGCCGCAATGACACTAAACTGTGGAACAAATCTTCGAAAGAACCCACTCAAACCTAGAAAACTGCGAACTTCATGCACAGTGGTTGGTGGCTTCCAGTCAGATATAGCCTTGATTTTTGATTCGTCCACTTTCAATCCATCTATTCCCACGACAAACCCAAGAAATGTCACCTCCGGCACACAGAAGCTACACTTCTCGAAGTTGGCGTACAGGCGGACTTCTCTCAATCGATCCAGTACCTGTTGCACATGATTTACATGATCGATTAGAGTACATCTGTAAATACGAATTTTCCTATGAATTGTCGAAGAGTCTCATTAATCAAACGCATAAATGTAGAGGGGGCATTCGTAAGACCGAATGGCATAACGAGCCATTCATATAGACCAAACTTCGTCTTGAAGGCGGTCTTCCATTCATCCCCTGGCTGCATTCTGATTTGATGATACCCGCTCTTTAAATTAATCTTGGTAAAAAGACTAGGGCAAAGGTGCTAAAGTGTTTTCTAAATTTGATGATACCCGCTCTTCCATTCATCCCCTGGCTGCAAAGGTGCTCTTTACATTCCAAGAAGAGAACACTTGATTGATTGCATCAAAGGTGCTAAAGTGTTTTCTAAATTTGATTGCAAATCTGGTTTCTATCAGATTAAGATGGAGAATGAGTTGAAGAAATTCACAGCATTCTCCACCCCACAAGGCAATATATTTGGAATGTTATTGCAATGGAGCTTTCTAATGCCCCTCAGATATTCCAAAGAAAGATGGATAATCTAGAGTTTATGTTTGTCTACATAGATGACATTCTAATTGCATTCCGAAATATTAAAGAGCATATTAAACACCTTGAAATATTTTCAGATGCATGTCACAGGGAAGGTCTTGTTCTCTCTGAGAAAAAGGCTACCATCGCTGCTAACAAAATTAAATTCTTAGGAGTTCAAATTGATGAAGCAGGGATAGAGTTACAGAAACACATTGTGGAGAAAATCCACAATTTTCTTGACATATTAAAAGACAATAAACAACTTCAGAGTTTCTTGCGAGTTGTAAATATTGCAGGTATGTTTATAAAAGACCTTGCAAAATATAGAAATAATTTTAGACCACTATTGAAATAGACTGAAAGCTCTAGATGGAATGGGAAGAAATCCATACAAAAAGAATTCGCGAACTAAAGCAAGTTCGTAATAGCTTGCCAAAACTCGCGATTACCTCAAGATGAGGATGAGCTGGTAGTCTATACGGACGCCAATGACTTTCGATGGGCGGGAGTGCTCATGAGAAAAACTACCACGGGTCAAGAATCCTGTAGATACACATGAGCGTTGTTCACTGAACAACAAGCCAAACTTTGGCACATTAACAAAAAGGAATTCTTTGTAGTATGGAAAATATTTAAAAAATGGCCTTTATTCTTACTTGCAAAGAAATCTATTTTAAAGGTTGATAATACTAATGTTAGAGCTTTTCTAAAAAATAAACTTGAATTAAAAATTGTAAAAGCTCGTATTATCAGATGGCAAGCTGAATGTCAATATTATACTTATGATATTGATATTATAAAATTTCATGAAAATGTTCTTGCAGATTTCTTGACGAGAGATGGAAGCATTTGAAGCAGATTCCATCATAACGAGATTCGGGCACCTCAGAGAAAATCTAGAGGAGCTATCAAAGCATTTTGGACAGCTGGAGATCAATGCACGAGCAGCTGGCCAAATACAACAGAGCGATGTGGACATGGTCCGCAACAACATACGAACCTCCCATATAGCAATGACAGTGCTATGGGAAACAGTATTAGAGCCAATCAGGAAAGCGTCAGCTTCCCTGGTAAACAAAGAGAAATGTCCCCAAAAAGATAAAGTGGTCACATATGAAGAAGCAGATTCAAGCACTGCTTCAAAGGAACCATTGTTGGATACCGACAGAAATGTTGAGCAAGAGGAAAGTCACATTTCCAAAAGTTCAAGTCAACCCACTGCCTCTGGGGTAAAAGAGGAAGAAATTAACCTTAGGCCAATGACAGACACCTCTAAGGTTAATTCAGTAGAGAAGGTGATTTCTACAGCCTGGCTGGACTACCAAGGAAAATGGGAACAACTGGTTTCCAAAAAGGGAATTAACCCCAGCAAGACGGTGATCGAAACATCCGGAAGATACAACAAGGTCTGGATGCTCGAGGGATCGAAGCCAGAAGAGGTTCGAAAGTGGTATGATTTTGGATCATTAGCATCCGTTCATACTACATCACCAGGGTTCCCGGAGATAGAAAAACTTCCGGGATGGATAAGTAGTGCGGTACACGAATCATGGCAGAACAACCCTCACCTTCAAAGAGGAGATATTATGGAGCTCAAGTTTATCTCAGCAGCACCAGAAATCATTGGAAAAGGTTCATACCCGATCTTTCATTTTATTAAATTACAAAGGCCTGATATGATATCTTTCAACAGAGTCAAGTCCATTGATGACAAGACACCATTGGTATCTTCCATCAGTGAAGATGAGATCTCCACCAAACGAGCATGGGGATTCTAGGTCTGTCTCACAGATATGGAAAAGATCAAATATCCATTTAAAATCTTTTCTAATAATTTAAATGGATCATTTCTGGTTAATTCTTTAACAGAGAAAAGTACAGAGTTTGCGGAAACCTCTTTTGAAAAGAAAATGTTACTCATCTGGGAAAATAAGTTGCCAGCAACTGAGTCTACCAGAAGAAAGCCATGCAACATGATGCATGGCAATGGGATAATCACATATGCCCATATTGCATGGAACAGAAAAACCCCTATTCGGTACAAAGATTCGGTAACCCAAAAGAAAGCCGAATCTGGACAAGATAAAGGGAAGAAACGTCCAAAAAACTTACACAAGTCCAAGTGAAAACAGCTGGATGTAAGAGAAAAAGAGGTGTCGGCAAAGACCCTACAATAATGGCCGACAAAGTAGAGACGGGCAGTTGGGAATGACATGTGACGAGTTGACAAAGGAGCCCACTAGCAATAACTCTGGCAGAATAATAATGTAGGCTGGAATCCAAAGCAAGTGACGTCACTGCGTTCGTCATAAGAAATTAGAGTTTGTTTGGAGTCCATGATTGAAGTCCGCGGACGCCTATAAATAGAGGAGATTGAAGCAGATTTAAGGCATCAGAAATTCTCCCAACTCTTCAAAATAATAAGTTGTATTTCCTTTCTGCAAAACTTCCTTTATGTATTTCTTTTTCATATGGGGTCAATCCCCCAGAGTCAAGCATCATCATATATGAGGAGCTAAGTGTCCGTCTTCCCCATTAGGAGAAAAATATTTCTGTAATATTTTTAATATTTCTTCAATAAAAATCCAAGCTTCCTATATCCATAATCTTCCAAAATTAGAATTAAACTTTTGCCCCAAACCTCGCTACGTCATAAGGTAGGAAACGAAATAGGACTGTGTTGATTGTTGCCGGAGGAGCCCAGATCTGGTGAACCATTGGCTGCGGTCGTGTGGTTGGAAGGAGTCCGTAAAATTCTAGAGCTCGGAAGACCCGGCAACAAGGCGGTCAAACCTGATTTATGAGGTTTTTTGTTTAATTTTTCTTACGGAAGCATGTTGGACATTTATTTGATGTATGGATCACTATTTAAAGTTTTGGGGCTAAAATGAAATAGTTTGAAAGGTTGGCGGTCAATTTAATATAAAAGAGTGTCAAGCGGAGATTATGTTATACAAAAAGGACTAAATTGGACATTAAGGCAAAAGGTAGGGGACTAATTGGGTATAAAATAGATAAATGACTGATTTGGCAAAAATAGAAAGAAAAAAGACTAATTGGGTATTTTTTCCATTATCGTCTCCTTATATTTTTTACGGACCACTTTTTACACAATTCAATATATATTTCATCCGAATTTTATTAATGTTAAGGTTTGCATAGTAAACATTAATTATTGATTAATTTTGATTCGATTTTTTTACACATTTACATAAGATAAAACATAGTCAAGTGAGATCTTATTATATTCGTCTAATCACGTAGTTTTATAATATTATAATATTATAATTTTTTATTTATAAAATTTGAGATATTGTTCTTTAAAACTATGTATTGGATTGCGTGAAAATAAGGAATGTTAAAAAAAATTTAATACGGAGGGAGTATTTCAAATTTTTAGTAACTACAAGACAACACAAATCTAACAAGTCTCACTTGGTTATATTTTAATTTATATAATTATGAAAAACCTTTAAGTGAAAGTATGTATGTGAATAGTAGTAGATTACCAAACACGAACAACATAACGGAGGTAGTACATGTTATGAAAATGTAGTATTTTTCCAAATGCATAACATATTATCTCATTAATATGGTTCTAATATTTTAATATGATAGCAATTGTCTCATTATATGCTAAATTTAAACAGAGACTTTATATATAGTGTGCGAATGGTTTTAATATGTTACATGCTTGGGTTGGGAACTTAGTAGTCAAGTCCCCGACTCGTTGGGGTTCGAAGCCCTAACGAACTCTCTATTTATCTTCTTTATTCCTTTAGGGGATATTTGGTACAGAGAATTGAGCCCAATTCCCTTGTTTGGTAACACAAGAGAATCATTAAGTGAGGATTACACCAATTCTTTTTCCATAGTTTTAATTCTCTCTCAAATAGAGAGAATTGAGAAGAATTGGTGTATTGGGTTTAAAATGTAGAAATTGAATCTCTCTTCCTCACATGATATATCGTTTACAACTTGCTGCTTTCCATACTTTTTAATTTTTTCTTTTTTTAATTTGTTCATATGTTTTTTTTTAATTATTATTCTAAAAAAATTATAATTAATAAAAATACTTTATTTATATTTATATTTTTTATTTTATAACAAAAAAATTATAATTATTTTTTAATCACAGAAAAAACAAGAAATTCTATTACATGTTCAATTTCTATATTGAATTTTCTAATCTACGAAACAAGAGAATTGCTTCTCTATTCTTTTTCTCCGTTGAATTCTCTGTTTTACCAAACAAGATAATAATTCTCTTTCTCTGACCCAATTCTCTTTCTCTGCAATTCCATTCTCTATCATAAATTCTCTGCAATTCCATTATCTGTACCAAACGCACCTATAATTTGTGTGGCATGAGGTCTTAAAAAACATATGTTACATGCCTTGTATGTTTAGGACAAACTTATAATTATTACACCATTCTTCGCCAAAATCGTTCCGTTTGAAAAGTTACATTTTGCATAGGCTCAAAACTTGATTATTTCATCATTATCAACTATGTAATACTCCAAATATTTAAAAGAAATAGAGAAAATAATAATACAACTATATATATGTATTTTAATATTCTTACTATTTACAATATAAAAATTATTTTTTTATAATATTCTTATATCAACATTACTACCTCCATTTGTTTTAATCGCTACACTGAAATTACTGTTTTCAACTAAAGGACTTTAGATTGTTTTATATGATTTGTTATAAGGTTAAATAAAAAATGATAAAAGTGATAGTGAAAATAGAGATTACAAACTACAAAACTCATGTTGTACTTACCTTCAAAATCACTTTCCAACTTAACAAAATAAGACTCCAAATTTAACTAATTAAAAGAAGCAATTGCAATGTAACAATTAAAACGGATGAAGTATAATTTAAGTCCGTCGCATCTCCCACATGTTATTCAAATAGTATAAAAGATAAAAAACGGGTAATGTGGTTTAACAAAGGGAGTAATTATATACTATGAGAGTACGGGTACATGGTAACATAATACTTCCTCTTTTTTATTTATTTATTTTTTTTGGCTACGGGACCACGTAACACGCAGTCTAATGCATATTTTAAATCATTAATAACTTAAATTCGGTATAAGTAAAAATTCTAAAAGTTCGATATGTAAAAATTACAAGACGAGACGAATCTAATAAAATCTCACCTATCTATCTATGATAAAATTTTAAGTCAAAGTATTTGTGTTAATAGTGTCATTTTTACAATGTTTTCTAAATGGAGGAAGTAATAAAAATATTTAAATAATTGAAATTTAAGATTGGAATTCAACTGCCTCTTCTAATGGAGATGAGGACTTGACCTATCCAACTCCCAGCCTACCTATAGGTTGGAAATTCGATTCCTCTTTATCATTTTCTAATTTCTGTGACATGGTTTCATCCAACTCATGGTCTCATTGTTCTAAAAAAAAAAACTGCCTGTTCTAGTTATCTTTGTCCTTTCATTTTTTTTTTTGGTAGTATATATATATATATATATATATATATATATATTTTTAAATAAAAAAATGGTGATGACGTATTAGGGTCACGCGTTCCTTCAGTTGGTAGGCTACCACCATCGCCCATCGGCTATTCTCCGATTTCCTAATTCCCATTTTACCCCTCACTCGCCTATTTCTCTCTCTAATATCTTCATTTTACTTTGCGGTTTTCTTTAACGTTTTCCTCCTACGATCTACTCCCGCTTTCTTTGCCTGCCTTCGGATCGGACGTACCCGCTTCCTCTTCTTCGCCTAGGGTTTATCGGAACCCAACCCATCGGAGAAAACAGGCACCCACCATGGGCCAGCAATCCTTGATCTACAGCTTTGTCGCCCGCGGGACGGTCATCCTTGCCGATTACACCGAATTCACCGGCAATTTCACTGGAATCGCCGCCCAGTGCCTCCAGAAACTACCCGCCACCAACAACAAGTTTACCTACAACTGCGACGGCCACACCTTCAATTATCTCGTCGAGGATGGATTTAGTAAGCGTCAACATTTTTGATCTCGTTTATTTGTTTTATTTTCTGTCCATTTGTTCCCGTATATTTCCTTTTGTGATCTCGTACTGCTGATTTGGTCATCTTTGTGTTTTCTTTTGGGGTTTTGGATTTATGAGGTTAGATCTTTGTTGACTGTCGATATCGATGTGTATGTCTTCTTTTCAGTGTTGACTAGGTTTTTTAATTCACTGGTTTGAGGATCGGATTTGGATTTTGAGAGACGATTCTTGTGCTATGTGGCAAGACTGGCTGTTTTCCTCTTCCATGTTATGCTCTATTCTAATGAACCAGATGTTCCAAACTTGCTTCTTTAAGCATTTGGTATTCAAATAATTATTAATATTATTATTTTAAATTGGGGTTGAACCTAGTGCTTGTTTGGGAGTTCAATTGTGGAAGGAGATGGTCTAGAATAAAGGATACAAATGTTTATACCTCATTTTTACTCCCTTGTCTCTGAAAAGTTGAATTCTTTGGGTGGAAAGTCCACCTCTTTCTTTTCTGTTCTAGGTTATAATTTTCTAAGTTAATCACGAACCAGGGAATAGGGATGGGTGGTTTCATCCAGTTGGTGTTTGGATTGTCCGAATGCTTTTGTTATGGATTGTGTAATTTCCTGCACAGTGATGCATTCTTGGAGTTTAAACTTTAAAGTGGTATTCCACTCAATAATTTTAGGGGATTGCCATTAATTACCTTTTGAATTCCAATAAAGCTTATCATGATTGGGGCCTGTTTATGATTTCTGGAATTTCATGATGCTTATGGATGACTACTAATGATCACATACCAATCAGATGATATTGATTTGATGTATTCTGCATTAATTTTACTTTTCCATGGCTTTTTTATACTATGTAACCCATCTTTGAGTATTACATTTTTATTATTGTCAGATAAATGTCCATTATGCAAAACCATTCATTTTCTATTATTATTTCTGTCTCCCATGTCCTGTAGCTGATCCTCAGTCCACATGTTTATTAAGTATTTATTGCAATAGTTCTTTATCTGGAGATGTTGCAAAAATTGTCTATTAAGCTTTAACTTTTCATTTCTTGGCACTTGTAAATGGCAGCATATTGTGTTGTGGCTGTTGAATCCATTGGAAGACAGCTACCCATTGCATTTCTTGAGCGAATTAAGGATGACTTTACAAAGAAATATGGGGGAGGAAAGGCTGCTACAGCTGTTGCCAAGAGCCTGAATAGGGAGTTTGGGTAGTGTTCTACCATAGTTTACAATTTTCTTTATAATGACCCTCAAGTCAGTTTTACGGAGGATGATATTAACTTGGTTTGCACTTCCAATATTTTAAGGCCCAAATTGAAGGAGCAAATGCAGTATTGTGTCGATCATCCTGAGGAGATCAGTAAGCTTTCAAAGGTTAAAGCTCAGGTTTCAGAAGTTAAAGGGGTGATGATGGAAAACATTGAAAAGGTAAGTTATATTTTGTTATCATGTTACTTCCTCCCTTCTTATGGTTTTGCCATGGGTTTTAAGCAAGGAAGAAAATTTGTGTATTTTATTAGTCAATTGAGGAAAGAACGAGATATGAGAGAGTAGAGACATAAGCAATAAAAGTGATAAATGGTCACTAGACGGTTATTTCGAAATGTAGTAAGAACAAATGTGGAAGTAAATGGTCACTAGACGGTTATTTCAAAATGTACTAAAAGGATAAGTAAATGGACACTGAGACAGTTAATATGTAAATTGGACATTCTTTTAAAAACATAAAGTATTTCTCGAGACGAAAATGTGCCATGGTTTATTTTACCCTTACAAAAGGTTGTATTAAGGACGACTGTTGTTGCAGGTTCTGGATCGTGGAGAGAAAATTGAACTTCTTGTCGATAAAACTGAGAATCTTCGCTCCCAGGTCTGTTATTGGTTTTTTTATTTGTACCATCTCTTAGGAATATATAATAAAGCATACCTGTCTCTGTTGTTTTGTTATTGAATATTATTGAGCATGCCCTCCTTTGTTAGATTTAAATATTATTTGAAATCACCTAAGACCATGCATAAAATGCTGTAGCTTGCTGCCAACAACAGTTCTAGTCAAACACCCTAGTACTATGCTAAAACAGGCAAACAGCTATCTAGTTGGCCTTAGTTGTATTTGAACTCTTCTGTTGGTTTGGTGGTTGATTACTAATTAAAAAGCTCGATAGCTAATTGTAACTATCGGTCTTTCACATTAAAGTTACTCTCTATCTGCCTGTATTTATTTGTTTCATGATATTGTTGGCAATTATATGAAGTATTATTATTCACCATCATTATATTGAGTTACCCATCTGTTTTAGAGTTAACATGATGGTTCTTGTGTGTTTGCTTGCATTTTAACAGGCACAAGATTTTAGGACACAAGGAACCCAGATGAGGAGAAAGATGTGGCTACAGAATATGAAGATAAAGCTGATAGTTCTTGCTATTATCGTTGCGTTGATCCTAATCATAGTTTTATCAGTGTGTCACGGATTCAAATGTTAGGAGGGAGGATCCCTACATATTTGCATGCCTTTGATGAGCAGCCGCTGCTGCTTCATCCATGTTATTTGGCATTGTTTTACTGTTTAATGTTTTTTTTTTTGGGTCAGGACAGTCAGTTGCTATAGAGTACATGTATTTGTGCGATAATATTTGTATAGTTTGCATTTCTGGATTGGAGTGACTTCGATTGCCTGAAATCTGAATGTTACTATAATTTGCAAATGATGATAATGTTTGAGATTTTGTGTCAATTTGCAACAATGTTATAAAAGAGAGCATATTTATTTGTGTAACATATTCTAATTGCCTACATGATAGGCTAGATTTAAGGGTAAAACATAATAGTACTATTTGTTTAGAAATTTTAAATTTCATTAACACTTGAGATTTGCAAACAGCGGCCTGGATCCACTTCGATCCACCATACTGAAAAAGAAAATATAAAACTCGTAACATCAACTTCAAGTTTTCATTTCATTGTGTCCAGAATTTGCAAGTTTCCACACCTGTTTCTTTGTATGTACTGGTACTGTACCATTCAACCGAATGAAATGTAATCAATTCAATAGGGGTAGAGCATTATATGCAAAACATTGAATGAGGGAGCACAAAAGGAGCGTGTAATGTAGCATGACTCGCCCTTGGCTCTATATTCAATCATCGTTCAAGACAACTGACAAAGCTCACTCACATATGGAAAACACGACATAAAACCCAAAGCAGCAGGCAGCTGCTACTACACAGCCCCTTGACAAATCAAGCCACAATTTTCACGATATTGCAAACAAACCAACCTCCAACACTGTAGCAACGCCCTGACAAAGCCAAGGAAAGCACTTTCTTTGATTAAAAGGGCCAATTCTGGACTATGCTTGGTTTCCACCACCCCTACGAGGGCCCATCCTTCCACGTCCACGGCCATAGCCTCTGCCGCTGCTGCCACCTCTACCTCTTCCATATCCAGCTCCTTTCAAATAAAACAATCTCATTATTTTTATTTTTTTTTGGCTGAAACCTTCAAAAATTTAATCACATTCAATCTGGCATTGGTGGTGAAAACAAATCATTGATTACAAGCTTCAGAGCATGAGTAAAATGTAACACAAGTAATTAGAAGCTTAAATCAGGGTGGGAAAATCGAATGTAATGAAAAAATGAAAACCACTAATTATATTTTAGAGCATATGCAATGTACTTTTTCAGAATAACTAAAATAAAGAGTATACCAACCTCGATTACCCCAGCCCCCACGACCATCCCCTCGCCCCCGATTAGGATAGTCGACAGAATAGCCCTCTCCAGCATATCCACTGCCAGAATAGCCCTCGCCTGAATAGCCCCCACTAGAATACCCACCGCCAGAATAGCCCCTGCCAGAATACCCACCGCCAGAGTAGCCCCTGCCAGAATACCCACCGCCAGAATAGCCCCTGCCAGAATACCCACCGCCAGAATAGCCCCTGCCAGAATACCCACCGCCAGAGTAGCCCCTGCCAGAATACCCCCCTCCAGAATAGCCCCGTGAATACCCTTCATTCTCTGAAAATAAAAATCACAGCAACGGAAAATAGTTGCATCAATATAGCCTATGTGCCCACTTCACATGACATAGAGTGAGAATGAAGTACCTTGGTAATTCGCATATCCACCTCTATTCCAACCTCGTCCCCTTCCCCTTCCTCCCCTGCCACGACCTCTTCCTCGTCCATATGCATCTAATAAGTCAAGATTGAATTAGAATTCAACCTACTGCTGGTGTACATGTGGTCAGAAGTTGCAACAATCCAATCAAGGTTTGGTAGGTTACTTTACCTCTGCCAGGGTTCTGAAATGCACCAGATTGTCTAGGAGGTAGAAGTTGCTGTTGCTGTGGCGTATAGTTGTATTCCTTAGTTTGGTCCCCATTAAATGGCACTTGATACCTGCATTGAGCAAGAAAAATTTAAGCATCAGTGCAGCTCCATAGTTGGATATAGTGAACATGTACTATCCGAACAATTGTCATCTGGCCCAATATCAAAAGAAAAGCTCAACAAGGGAGATCGGATATCATAATATGCTCTAAAGTCAGCCAGATAATGAATTGGATAAAAGGTAATTGAAACATTGTATGCATAATCCTTTTAACATGAATGCTAACTAGAATCATACCCAGGAGAATTTCTGTTAAGTTCTTTGGTAGAGAGCGTGATTGTGATCATTGATACATGACGAGTCTGCTCCACACTGTAATAGATATAGTGCAAATTAGAGACTGAAACTTGGTCTATCTACATAAACTTTGGCTTCGTGCCATTAACATACTTGCAGAGCATCAAGGGCTGTGGAGCTGTTCATATTTCCACAAGGCCATATGTTAGAGGAATAAAGACTCTAAACTTACGTCTCAAGGCCCTCTTCGATGGGTTCAAAAGTATCGGTTATGCTCACAGAACTAATGGCAGTGTCTTGATGCAATCGAGGAATTCTTCTCTATTGAAATAGAAAATTTGTGAGCAATGACATGTACCAGAACGGAAAAACGGATAGAATGAAAGGGATCACATAGAAACCTTTATGATCTCCGCAATAGCCACAGTCTTACTTATCGCCTGCCCCATTGCTTTTAAAACAATCTCTCTCACATGCCTCTCCTAAGGAAGGATATCATTAGAAACTTATAATGCATACAAATCTACAGGTATAAACTACAGCCAGACCATCCAGCAATTAACCAAATCACGGTTTAAAAATCAAATTCAAAGCTACAAATGCACATGATACTCCTACAATGAAAGCCGAAATCAGAAACCTCCAATCACCTAAATACAGGAATCCAGAAGAACACAACAATACGCACATTTCTCAGTAGATGAATCCAATCAACTACCGAAAAAAAAACTACCACACATAGAACACGAAAAACAAGGAAAAAACAACAGTTACACTGCAAATCTATCATAATACAAAAAAACGAGGAAGAAGGGTACCTGAAGGAGAGTGGTGGCATAGCTGATGTAGTTCCGCACCAAACCCTGGGAAGTAATACGGATATCATTCTCGTTAACCGGCGATTCAGGCTTTGGTTTCTCCACCTTCTGATATCTGTCCATGCTGCCTTCGCTTTCCTTTTGGCGGAAATTGAAAACCCTAAAAACCCTAGCGAGAGAAAAACAGAGGTGAAACTGGTGGTGTGTATTTGTATTTGTAGTCCGTAGATGTATTTGTATTGGTGATGTTTATTTGTATTTGTATTTCTACTACCTCCGGTTTCATGCGGTGTTTTAACACTATTTATTATTCAACTTTAACCAATATTTATACAATAATTATATTAAAAAAACATAGCCAAGTGAGATAATAATGTACTTTCATCCTCCGGCTGAATTATTAATCTGAGTTATTAATCATTAAAAATTTACATCGGAATGCGTGCATAGGGGGAATGTGGTACTTTCATCCTCCGGCTGAATTTTTGTTATTATTTATTATTAGTACGTATCTAATTTTAATTATTGGGATGAGGCTTGACCTCATTGGTCATCTCCTCCTCCTCTAATCATAGATTGTGGCTCGATTCCCACCCGATCTCTATCTCTCCCATTTATAATTTGTGTGGTTTGGATTCTCACACATCTTTACCGATAAATAGGTGTCAATATTAAAAAAAATGATTATTTTTTTGTAATTATATAATAAAGAATATAATAAAGTAGAATCTTATTGGAGTGTATATTAAGTAACAATTTTAGAATATTAATTTTTTTAAATATTTTTAATTATTAATTGTTAAAAGTATATTTATGATTACGTGTGTCTGAAGTGAATGTGATATTTTCAGAAAAATGGGCGGAGTATATTAACTTTCACAATAAATGTGTTTATCAATTTAATTTTAAAAATATACTACTAAAATGAGACGAATGTTTGATTTGATTGTTAAATCATCAACTTCCAATATACTTCCTCCGTTTTCAAACTTTTGTTACGGACCCAAATTGTACGTTATCCAATGCTTTTTTTAATCCATCAATAACTCAAATTCGGTACAAATAAAAATTCTAAAAGTTTGATATTTAAAAACTACAAGATGAGACGAATCTAACAAGATCTCACTTGACTATATTTTAACTTGTATAACTATGAAAAAAATTGAAATCAAAATTGTCCAATGAACAGTGCCACTTTTTGCAACGTAACAAACAATTGAAAACGGAGAAGTAATTTTTAGGAGTAAATTTATATGATATGAACTCTTCGACATCTTGTAAGTAACATATTTTGTACTGCATGGACAGACCTTTTTCACAATATATATCAAATGATAGCTAAGAAAGTTTAGGGGATTGCCTCATATAATCGTGAGAAATCTTAATCTACCAATAAACCCTTCATTTTTATTTTATTTTTGAAAAAACAGAAAGCCTAGGGTATCAATATAATGTTTATCAATCTTTTTGAGGTTTTGTGTGTTCCTATATATAAAAAAATACTAATAGTTATCAATCCATCCGGTTTCAAATATATCAATCGTTGAAAAGAGATTGAATCACTTTTATGACATAACTTAACCATGATCCAGATTAGTTGATGTAATAGGTGGGACACTATTCCGGTTGATTATCAACCGGACTATAAACCCCCCCCCCCCCCCACATGAAAGATACTTGTCAAAAATCTAGCGAAACAAAAAGTGAAACAAGGAAGTATGAAAGAATTAGTAACCAAAAAATGTCAATCTAGAGTAACCCACATATTAGTAACCAAAAAACATCATTCCAAAGTAATCCGCATTTAGCATATGGGTTTCAAGTCATTACGAGGGAAGTCACAGCAGGCCATGTACAATTCCATGGATTTCGTGCCCCATCACGCAAGGGAGTCCATAAAACTTAATGTTGGGTTTGTTCTCTGAAATTGACTCAAAATTATTATCATTATTGTATGTTATGAACCCTTGTAATGAACTAATGATTAACTCAAAAATGATTTTTTTTTTTTTTTTTGGGTCACATTGTTGTGGATTTATTATAGTATAGATAGATGCCTCAAGTGAAATCAAAGTGCTTATGGTCCCATCCGTATGCAATAATATCAAACATTGCGCCCCTATTCGAGTTCCAACATGTAAAACGTGTAGTGTGCTGATGATAGCTTTCGGCGAGGTATCAAAGGCATTAATTCTCATACCACTGTTTAAAGCATGAAACAGGTCGCCAATGGAGAGATAGAGTCCAGTCAACAACTAACCAAGTTTGTGGATTTGATCGGCCATTACTACTGAAGAAGTTGAGACATAATGTTCCACCACCTTTGCTGGTGAATGCCCCTTTAATTTGGAAGAATTATAGAAGCTCGGTTCTGTTGGGTATTTAGGCAACATTCGGTTTTTATGGAAATCTTTTTGCAAGATTTTCATATTTTTGATCATGCATATATATATGAAGAGCAACTTTGCCATTGGAAGAGATGGGAGATGATCCACCATAGCTAGCTGTTGGGTCCTCCCAACATGTGGACTTTTCTGCAAGAGAAAGTCTTTGTTTTTGGTCAATTATTATACCATGTTCCAGCTGCCAAAGAAGAAAAAAGAGGTGAGAGGAGAGAAGATGCCAATAATTCCACACACAACACAGCAACCAAAAGAGAAAAACAGAGGAAAGAAAGCAGCAGCCATCCCCTCCGACCAGTTTCTGAAATCGAGCCGAACACCATAGCAAATCTTGTCCGATCGGGCTGAAATTTTTACAGCAGGTGTGAGACATCTTGTTCTTTGTTTTGCACAATGGAGATCGAATTTTAACGGTCAGAATTTTCTGTATGAATTTCTGTTCGTGACAGCAGTTCTTGTTCTCATTTTCTGATTTGGTGTTCTTGGTGGAGTTTGAGATTGTGGTGACTTTGTGTTGTTGTAAGACCACACCTTTGGTTGTGATTTTGGCAGACTTTGGTGTAATCTCTTTTGGTGATAGTGGATTTGAGATAGGCTCAAGAGCCTCGTGGTTTTTACCTTTCGAATTGAAAGGGTTTTCCACGTAAATCCTTGTGTTCATTGTTTGCTTGTGTTTGTTAATGTTCCTGCGAAATTCTAACAACTTGGGAATTGAGTGTCCGCTGCAAATTTTGAACTTGTGAAGTTATTTGGTGAATTCCCAACAGAGTGGTATCAGAGCATTTATTGTTGTTAGAATTATGGAAATTAACACAAGCAGGATGATTTCGTTGAACGGGATGAATTATCACAAATGGCAGGGGAAGATGAAAGATCTTCTATTTGTGAAAAGTCTGCATCTACCTGTGTTTGCTACATCGAAGCCAGAATCAAAATCAGATGAGGATTGGGCTTTTGAGCATCAACAGGTGTGTGGTTTTATTCGACAGTGGGTTGATGATAATGTGTTAAATTTGGTTGCTAATGAGACGCATGCCAAGACGTTGTGGGATAAACTTGAAAAGCTTTATGCTTCAAAGACATGAAATAATAAATTATTCTTGCTGAAACAATTGATACAATTGAGGTATAAGGAAGATGTTCCTATCGCTGATCATGTGAATGAGTTCCAAGGGTTGTTGGATCAATTGTCAAATGTTGGAGTGAAATTCGATGATGAGATTCTTGGATTATGGTTGCTGAATACTTTGCCTGATAAGTGGGAGACATTCAGGGTGTCACACACTAATTCTGCTCCTGATGGTGCAATGTCTCTTGATTATGCCAAAAGTGGAATCATGAATGAGGAGATGAGAAGAAAAACTCAAGGTTCATCATCTTCACAGAATGAGTTATTCGTTGCAGAGAATAGGGGGAGACAGAAAACCAGAAATGTTGATAAGGGCAGACAAATGAGCAAATCCAAATCTCGATATAAGAATGTTGAGTGTCACTACTATCACAAGAAGGGTCATATCCAGAAATATTGCTTCAAGTGGAAGAATGACAATAGGAATACAGGTGCAGGAAAGTCTGAGGATGCCAGTCATGTTGCCACGACTACAAATGATGATCTCGTTGTTGTCTTTGATGAAAATGCAGTGAATACAATTTCCTCTGATGTTAGTTGGTTTGCTGATACAGGTGCTGCAGTCCATGTCACATCAAGAAGGGATTTCTTTTTACTTACAATGCTGGTAAGTATGGTTCATTAAGGATGGGAAATAATGGTATATCTGAAGTTGTGGGCACAGGTGATATTTGTTTGAAGATAGCCAATGGATCTACATTGCGATTGAAGGATGTCAGACATGCACCGAATATTCGTATGAATCTGATTTCTGTTGGAAGACTTGATAAAGATGGTTATGGAAATAATTTCTATGATGGTATATGGAAACTGAATAAAGGATCTCTTGTGGTTGCTAAAGGTAAGATACTGAGATCAAACTTATATTCGTTGCAAGCTTCAGTTTCCAGTGATGCTGTGAACCTGGTGGAGAAGCAAAATTCCCCTGAATTATGGCACAGGAGGTTGAGTCATATAAATGCTAAAGGCCTCGAAACTCTGGTGAGAAAAAATGCTATTTCTGGATTGAATAATGCAAATTTGGAGAAATGTCCACATTGTTTTGCAGGAAAGCAACATCGAGTTTCATTCAAAACTCATCAACCTCGACGGATGCAAAATCTATTGGACTTGGTGCATTCAGATGTCTTCGGTCCGTTGAAGGTACATTCATTTAGTGGTGCATCTTATTTTGTGACATTTATTGATGATTATTCCAGGAAGCTATGGGTCTATGTGTTGAGATCAAAGGATCAAGTACTTGATAAGTTCAAGGATTTACATGCTTTAATCGAAAGGCAAACTGGAAGAAAGTTGAAGTGCATCTGTACTGATAATGGGGGAGAGTATCGTGGACCATTTGAGGATTATTGCAGGAAACACGGGATTCGAGATCAAAAGACGCCTCCTAAGACACCTCAGTTGAATGGGTTAGCTGAGAGAATGAATCGAACATTATTGGAAAGAGTTCGATGTCTTCTGGCAGAGTCAAAACTTCCTAAGACCTTTTGGGGTGAAGCTCTATTGACTGCTACACATGTGATCAATTTGACTCCCGCTGTTGCTCTTAATGGAGATGTTCCAGATGCAGTTTGGAAAGGTAAAAATTCATCATATGATCATTTGAGAGTATTTGGTTGCAAAGCCTTTGTTCATGTTCCAAAAGATGAGAGATCAAAGCTTGATGTGAAAAGCAAGCCGTGCATCTTTTTGGGCTATGGTCAAGATGAGTTTGGATATAGATTATATGATCCAGCTACAAAGAAGCTCGTAAGGAGTCGTGATGTTGTGTTTATGGAAAATCAGACAATTGAAGATTTAGAGAAATCTGATTCTCATGCTCAAGATGACTTTTTAGATGTTGAGCCAGTTCCTATAACAAAATCACCAGCTGGAGATAATGAAGAACATGATATGCTACAAGATCAGAGAGATGATGATCATGGTGATGGTGCACAACACTCTATGGGTGATGGCAACGATGGTTCTGATCATGCTCAACAGGTTCCTCTCAGGAGATCTACAAGAGATAGGCAACAGTGCCATGGATCTATAGGATACATTCTTGAAATACAAAAGATGAATAAGCTAGTAGGTGGTATGTTTCCACCGGAAGAAAAATAAAAGAAAAGATAGGGAAGCAACCAACTCAAGATCCTAACAAGAGTAAGCAAACAAGCTCTTATGTCTTGCCCTCAATACTTCATTAGATTCAATTGTTGGTGATGATCCTCTTGGATAGCTTCAAGTCCAAGGTGATGAAGAAATCCACTCAAGTTCACACTTTAATGGCAAGAAGGCTCATATGTCCAACCCTCCATTTTCCATGTTAACAATTGTAGATTGATGAACAACATAGAGTTCTTCAAGCTCTAAGTGTTTGAAAACCCTAAAATGAATCACTCATTAAGGGAGATGCTCTTTTGGAGTGCTTGCAAAAGGCAAAGACTTATCATTCAACAAAAGATGCCTTACAAGTGAAGGGGGAGGCATATTTATACTTGCCAAAGCCCCTACGTACAAGATCATGGAAAATAAAATACAAAGAAAGTGGGAAAATAATTAGGCAATTCGAAATGTGGCAATTCGGTCTATAAGCAAAAAGACCGAATTGATAAAGAAAAGGAAAAAAGAGTAATGAAGAAAAGAAGAGGAAAAAGGAAAGGGTCCAATTCGGTCTATGGCAATTCGGTCTAGACCGAATTGCCAAGACATAGACCGAATTGGCATGGGGGAACTGGAGAAAAAGGAAAAGGGGTCCAATTCGGTCTATGGCAATTCGGTCTAGACCGAATTGCCAAGACATAGACCGAATTGGCATGGGGAAACTTGGCATGGGACAATTTGGTTTAAAAGATGTTTAGACTGAATTGCACCTAGGTCGAATTTCTCTCCTCTCCCTCCTAAATTTATTAAGTGTTCCTCCACTATTACAAAATTACAAAATATGGTATTCTTCATCCGATCTCTCTTCTGGGTTTAGGGATTTAGTTCCCGGACATCTGCTTGCTCGATCTGTAAGAGCAAAATTGCTTCGGATCGGATTGTGGATATTTTCTTCAGCTCCTTGTCGAAGTGATCTTGGAAAAATTCAGCAACACGGGTTGTGAACTTCTTTGTCTGTTTTCTTGAACAGGGTCCATCTGGAAATGGTATTACTGTTGCTACAGTTCCGGCTTCCACGCCATTTCCTCCCCCTTGAGGAGGTTGAGCGATCAACCGACAAGCATCATACTCATCTTGTTCGTCCCGTTTAAACAGCACAAGATCTGCAACATTAAAAGATGGATTAATGTTCCCATATTCTTCTGGTAATTCAAGTTTATACGCATTATCATTAATCCGTTCAAGAATTTTAAAGGGTCCATCTCCTCGCGGAGATAGTTTGCTGCGTCTCTTTGATGGGAATCTTTCTTTCCGCAGATGAAGCCACACCCAATCTCCTGGCTTCAGCACCAGCTTCTTTCTTCCCCGGTCATGGTACCTCGCGTACGTTTCCGCCGATTTCTGTAGGCTCTCTTTGACATTCTTGTGCATCTCTTTAATGGCTTGAGCCCTATTTCTGCCATTGATATTCAAATGCTCATTGCTAGGCAATGGCAGAAGGTCAATCGGGGATAGGAGATTAAAACCATAAACACATTCAAAGGGAAATATATGAGTTGCACTATGGATGTGCCTATTATAAGCAAATTCAATGTATGGTAGGCACTCATCCAAGCTCTTAGAATTAGAGGAAGTAATGATACGAAGCAGATTACCAAGTACCCGGTTGACAGCTTCAGTCTGTCCATCTGTCTGCGGGTGGAATGCAGTTGAGAACAGTAGCTTCGTTCCAATTTCGCTCCAAAGGGACTTCCAGAAGTAACTGATAAATTTGACATCTTGATCAGAAACAATTGACTTCGGAATCCCGTGCAGTCTCACGATCTCCTTGAAAAATAGTTTTGCGATATGAAGTGCATCGCTGGTCTTCGTGCATGGTAGAAAATGTGCCATTTTCGAAAATCTGTCTACCACGACAAAGATTGAATCTTTTCCACGTGCAGTTCGAGGTAGACCTAGCACGAAATCCATAGAAATATCCAACAACGGTCCTACGGGAACTGGTAAAGCTTGGTAAAGACCATGAGGCTTAACCGTGGATTTTGCTTTCAGGCAAACGATGCACTTAGCAATAAATTCTTCGACTTGCTTTCTCAAACCAGGCCAGTAGAATTTTTCTGTTAATATCTCAGCTGTTGCATGCTTTCCGAAGTGTCCCATCAGTTGACCATTATGAGCTTCTTGAATAAGTAATTCTCTAATGGAAACACGTGGGATGCACAACTGATTTTCCCGGTAGAGAAAACCATCAAGTCTGGAGAATTCTTTGAATGCGTGTACCTCAGTCTTTCGGTACACATCCTCAAAATCTGGATCAGTAGCATATAAAGTCTTGATATGCTCAAATCCCAGTAAATGATTCGTCGCCATAGCAGCAAGTGTTGCTCTACGGGACAAGGCATCTGCGACCACATTGTCCTTTCCCTTTTTGTATCTGATGACATAGGGAAATCCTTCAATGAATTGGCTCCAATGTGCATGTCGCTTGCTCAGTTGACCTTGTCTTCTGATATGTTTCAGGGTTTCATGATCCGTATTGATGACGAATTCTCGACCCCGTAGGTAATGCTGCCAAACTCTCAGCGCTCTCACCACAGCGAATAACTCCTTATCATAGTTGAATAGTTCAATGAGGCTCCAGAAAATTTCTCACTGTGATAAGCGATCGGACGACCTTCTTGAATCAACACAGCTCCCATTCCCGTGCCAGATGCATCACACTCTATTTCAAACGGGAGGTCGAAATTTGGCAACGCTAGCACTGGAGCATGCGTCAATTTCTCTTTCAGTTCAAAAAATGCCTTTTCTTCCGTTGGCCCCCACTTAAAAGGCAAATCCTTTTTAAGTAGCGTGGTAAGGGGCGCGACAACAACACTGAACTGCGGAACAAAACGTCTGAGAAATCCGCAGAGTCCGAGAAACTGTCGAACCTCGTGAACACTTTTCAAAGGTGGCCAATCAGCAATGGCCCTGACTTTCTGTTCGTCAACCTTTAAACCTCCGCGTCCAACTATGAACCCCAGAAAATTCAACTCTGTCGCGTGGAATGTACACTTCTCCATGTTAGCATACAATTTGGTTTCCCGCAACTTGTGGATAACCTGTTGGACATGGGAGACGTGATCAGGTTCATTATGACTATAAATTAAAATATCATCAAAATAAACTACAACAAATTTATTAATAAATGGGCGCAAAGTCTCATTCATGAGACGCATGAACGTTGACAGCGCGTTGGTGAGACCAAATGGCATAACCAACCATTCGTAGAGTCCAAACTTTGTCTTAAAAGCTGTTTTCCATTCATCTCCTGGTTTCATTCGGATCTGATGGTAACCACTTCGAAGATCAATTTTGGAGAAGATATTTGCATGACCAAGCTCGTCAAGCATATTGTCAAGGCGTGGGATGGGATGTCGGTACTTCACGGTGATGGCATTTACTGCTCGGCAGTCGACACACATTCACCACGAGCCATCTTTCTTTGGCACTAGAAGTACTAGTACCGCGCACGGAGATAGACTCTCGCGTACCCATCCTTTATCAAGCAGCTTTTGAACCTGTGATTGAATTTCCTTTGTTTCTTCAGGAGTCATCCTGTATGCTGGTCGATTCGGAATAGAAGCACCCAGTACAAAGTCAATCTGGTGTTCAATACCACGAAGAGGTGGTAGTCCGGCCGGTACTTCTTCCGGAAATAGATCTTTGTTCCTTTCCAGCATCTTAGAGAATTCATCAGGACTTTCAGGTGCAGTATGACAAATTCTATAAGCAAACTCAATAGGTTTATAATAAGCCAAGAAACAGTGACCTGTTGGATTATCACGCTGCACTGCTTGATTAAATTCAGTCTTTGTCAGCAGAAGGCAAGGGTCTGATGTCTTGTCATGAATTTCCAATCTGGAAATTTGTGTTTTGCCCTTTTGCTTCGCCTTGTAATCTTCCTCTGCTTTGCGCATGTTGTCTCTCAATCTCTCTTGATCGATCTTAACAGTTTTGATCGAGAGAGGCTTTACAGTATACATTTTGTTACAAAATTTGAAAGATAAAGAATTATCTTTCCCGCGATACATGACGTCATTGTCGTATAACCACGGCCTTCCCAACAGAATGTGGCAGGCTGTCATAGGGACGACGTCACACCAGACTTCTTCGAAGTACGAGCCAATTTTGATTGGAACTTTCGCTCGCTGGCTCACTTTCAGTGCTCTACTGTCGTTCATCCAGTGCAATTGATACGGTTTTGGATGGTCCTCGGTAGGCAATTCTAACCTGCGAATAGTATATGTACTAACAACGTTAGTGCAACTACCGTTATCTACTATTATAGAGGCCAAATTACCGTTCAAATCACAATGACAGTGAAATAAGTTTTCCCTTTGCTCATCAGGTGGTGGCTGTTCAACTTTTTCTGCATTTAAAGCTCTCATTGCCACGAAGGTAGTTAAAACTTGTTCCTCCGTCTCTTCGACTACCTCGTGTTCGCCACTGACTTCTTCAATTCTGATCGGAGCAATTTCCTCTTGCTCTTCCTCGGCTGATCCTTCTTCGTCATACTCAATGATTTTGAGATGACCACTTTCCAACACAGCGACTCGCTTCGTGAAGGGACATTCATTGGCATAATGCCCTTTCCTCTGACATTGAAGCACATGACATCCTTGATGTCTCTTTTTGGTCTTGCTGGTTGGGGATTCTGTACAGGTGGCTTGTAAGCTTTGAACTCCTTTGCCAGTTCAAATCCTTTCGGTTGTATTGGCTTGGGCTTGTCTTCGATCCTGGGCCACGCTTTTCCTGTCCAATCCTTACCAGGCCAAGGCTTACTTGGTCCAGTAGAACTGTTTCCAAAAGTGATCCGTGGAATCCGACTCTTATGCTGTGACTCGATCTTGGTCGCAAGATGTACCAAATCTTCGGTATGATTGTAACCTTGCAAGTCAACTTCATCCCGGATATCCTTTCTAAGCCCTTCCATAAACCTGGCATTGGTAATGTCTTCATCTTCCTGTACCCCACAACGAGTCATCAACTTTTCCATCTCTTGATAGTACTCGTTGACAGTTTTGTTGCCTTGAGTCAGGGCTACCATTTTGTGATACAAGCTCTTTCTGTAATAAGATGGTACAAATCTATGTTGCATCAGTCTGACTAAATCGTCTCATGTCTCGGTTGGCCTAAATCCTCGTTCCCTGACTTCCTTCAAGGTTTTCTGCCACCAAGCTAGAGCATAGTCTTTGAACTGTGAAACTGCGATCTGTATCTTCTTACGTTCAGAATAATTGTAGCAATCAAAAATTAACTCCATGGAATCTTTCCATTCAATAAATTCTGCTGGATCAGGTGTTCCTTTGAACACTGGAAGATCATGTTTAATTCCCTTAATTTCATGCTCCTCATTATCCTGATTGTTCTGAATCCTTCGGCCTCTTTGTGCTCTCGGTCCTTGAGGTACTGCCGCTGGTGGGGGTGGTTGAGCATGATATCCGACATTTGCTCTGGGTCCCCGTTGTGCATTGTACTGTTCCTCAAGTACGTGTTTGGCTTCGGCAATATCGTCATCAGGATTAATTTCACTTTGCTCCGTGTCTGGAGTGTTGTGTGGAGCATTCGGGTTTGGGATCTCAATGTCTCCCACTAGATGCCTTTGCATCGTTCGGTTGATGTGCTGCTCCACAACATTCCCTTGCATCTGAAGTCTTTCCTCAATATCTTTTTGCAGGCCTTCGATCTGACTATCTAATCTGCTGTTGATATCTTCAATCTTCTTATCAATTCTTTCCATTTTTTGATTCAGTGATTGAAGGAAGTTGATAATGTCAGAGTTCGAAGTTCCAGATGCTCCTGCCATTGATCAGTCTAATATGCCAAACAAGTCAAGCTATATATATATATATATATATATAAAACGTTAGTAGCACTTATACAACAGTAAAATTTTTCTCGGGAAGCACTCTCAGTCTTCAATCACTTGGCCCGATGCTTCCGTCAGGATATCAACTACACTTGAAATTGAAGTTGAAAACAAGACTGTTGTTTGCACACTATTATGACAACGGAAATAGAAATAAAAATAAAGAAAAGATAATTACAGATGTTAATACACTGAAAATATGTGATCACAATGTAAGGATTCTATGTTACCGCGATTAATTACTATTGCACGCCAAATTCCAAATCCTCACAAGGGGTTAAAAGTATCGAGTGGAGTTTAAAAATCCTGAAAAGTGTCCTCACTGCACTCGACTCCCAAATGATCACACTAGGCTCCCAATATATCTGTGTATCAACAATCTCAAACGTACCAATATAATGTGATTTAAATTTTCCCGGAGGAATTTCAACAGTTCGGTTTTACTTGTTGAGTGAGGAACTTTAAGAGCAGAACATTGCCTGATTAAAGCTTCAACTCAGTGTTCATACCAATGGTAGAGGAACCAAGTGCCAACTATATATATCCAACTTAGGAAAAATTTTGATCACAAAATAAACAGGGGTGCGGTTGGGATGCTTAGAAAAATTTTGGAACAAAAATTGATGGACAATTCGGTCTAGGATGTAACAATTCGGTTTATAGACCGAATTAGGGAAGGTAGACCGAATTTGGGGTAGTAGACCGACTTGGGGTGAAAGGTAGACCGAATTGATTCTCTTTACTTGAAAAGATTTCCTCCTTTTGTATCAATTTGGTATGGGATTCGGTTTAGAGTGTTGGGTGCGGTTTAAAGGCCTCTTTTCAATGTAAGTAGACCGAATTGAGTAGAATAATTTGCACACAATTTTCTAGCCACAATTGTTGACTTTTCTTCACTCTTATCCTTAAGCAAATGATGGATTTGTCTTCTCAAGGGCTATGCATGGATAGCATGTCATTTCTTGCCTCCTTTCAACCGCCCAAATGTTCAGCAAGTCATGATCAATAACTCTTTTCAAGATCAAGGATCAAGCATGAAGATTTCAAGAATAATATGAAGAAACAAGTAGGTGACCAAGAACAAGATGAACACTCAACTTTGATTTTGGAATTTTTAATGCTAACTAGCAATTAATAACTTAAACACATAATCAACTTACACTAATAAACACACATGACAGTCCACAACATGAAATTTTTAAGATCAAAAACCAAAAATTGGTGGAAAATTCGAAATTGAGCAAGAACAACACCAATTCTTGATTAAATCATAACTTCCTCATATGAAGTCCAAATTAAGCATACCATATATGAAATTTCATCTTCTCGACGAGAGGATTCCAGATATATGCCTAGATTTCAAAGACTCCAATGGATGAACTCGGAAATGACCAAAACAGAACCTGTCCAAAATTTAGGGTTTTCCAATTTTTATGTTTTTAGGGTTTTTGGATTTTTAAACTCAAGAAAGATTCTAACTTAGGCTCTGATACCAAATTTAAACTAATGCCATGGATCTATAGGATACATTCTTGAAATACAAAAGATGAATAAGCTAGTAGGTGGTATGTTTCCACCGAAAGAAAAATAAAAGAAAAGATAGGGAAGCAACCAACTCAAGATCCTAACAAGAGTAAGCAAACAAGCTCTTATGTCTTGCCCTCAATACTTCATTAGATTCAATTGTTGGTGATGATCCTCTTGGATAGCTTCAAGTCCAAGGTGATGTAGAAATCCACTCAAGTTCACACTTTAATGGCAAGAAGGCTCATATGTCCAACCCTCCATTTTCCATGTTAACAATTGTAGATTGATGAACAACATAGAGTTCTTCAAGCTCTAAGTGTTTGAAAACCCTAAAATGAATCACTCATTAAGGGAGATGATCTTTTGGAGTGCTTGCAAAAGGCAAAGACTTATCATTCAACAAAAGATGCCTTACAAGTGAAGGGGGAGGCATATTTATACTTGCCAAAGCCCCTACGTACAAGTCATGGAAAATAAAATACAAAGAAAGTGGGAAAATAATTAGGCAATTCGAAATGTGGCAATTCGGTCTATAAGCAAAAAGACCGAATTGATAAAGAAAAGAAAAAAAGAGTAATGAAGAAAGGAAGAGGAAAAAGGAAAGGGTCCAATTCGGTCTAGACCGAATTGCCAAGACATAGACCGAATTGGCATGGGACAATTCGGTTTAAAAGATGTTTAGACCGAATTGCACCTAGGTCGAATTTCTCTCCTCTCCCTCCTAAATTTATTAAGTGTTCCTCCACTATTACAAAATTACAAAATATGGTATTCTTCATCCGATCTCTCTTCCGGGTTTAGGGATTTAGTTCCCGGACATCTGCTTGCTCGAGCTGTAAGAGCAAAATTGCTTCGGATCGGATTGTGGATATTTTCTTCAGCTCCTTGTCGAAGTGATCTTGGAAAAATTCAGCAACATGGGTTGTGAACTTCTTTGTTTGTTTTCTTGAACAGGGTCCATCTGGAAATGGTATTACTGTTGCTACAGTTCCGGCTTCCACGCCAAACAGTCTATTAGATATTCTCCTGGTGAATATGTCCTTTTGACTGATGAAGGAGAACCTGAATGCTTTGATGAAGAAATTGAGAGTGTGGATAAAGAGCATTGGTTGCATGCCATGAAAGATGAGATGAAGTCTCTTTATGATAATGATACATTTGAGTTGGTGAAATTACCAATAGGAAAGAGAGCCCTGAAAAATAAGTGGGTTTACAGGGTGAAGCAAGAACAAGGTTCTTTGACACCAAAATATAAAGCAAGGTTGGTGGTTAAAGGCTTCGAACAGAGAAAAGGAATTGATTTTGATGAAATCTTATCTCCGGTAGTTAAATTGTCTTCTATTCGATCTGTGTTAGCTATGGCTGCAAGTCTTGACTTGGAGATCGAACAAATGGATGTGAAAACATTTCCTCATGGTGATTTAGATGAAGATATCTATATGGAGCAACCTGAGGGATTTCAAGTGCAGGGTAAAGAAGATTATGTCTGCAAATTGAAAAAGAACTTGTATGGTTTGAAACAAGCTCCTCGACAATGGTACAAGAAGTTTGAGTCAGTGATGCAACAACAGGGTTATCGTAAGCTCAATTCTGATCATTGTGTATTTGTGCAGAGGTACTCAGAAAATAATTTCATTATCTTGCTGCTATATGTTGATGACATGCTAATTGTTGGTCAGAGTATTTCAAGAATTAGGGAGCTGAAGCAAGAGTTGAGCAAGTGCTTTTCTATGAAAGATTTGGGAGCTGCAAATCAAATTCTTGGCATAAGAATTTTGAGGGATAGAAAAGTTTATAAACTTTGGCTATCGCAAGAGAATTATATTCAGAAGGTGCTTCAAAGGTTTCATATGGAAAATGCTAAGCCTGTTAGTACTCCATTGGCAACACACATGAAATTGAGTGTTTCTCAATGTCCTTCAACTGAAGAAGAGAAGAAAGATATGGAAAATGTTCCCTATTCATCAGCAGTTGGAAGTTTGATGTATGCAATGGTGTGTACAAGGCCTGATATTGCCCATGGTGTGAGCACTGTAAGTCGTTTTCTCTCAAAACCTGGAATAGAACATTGGAAAGCTGTGAAGTGGATCTTGAGATATCTTCGCGGTACATCAGATCTGAAACTCTATTTTGGAAGTGAGGATTTAGTCCTTCGTGGTTTCACTGATGCTGATATGGCGGGTGATATTGATACTCGCAAATCCACTTCAGGTTATGTGATTGTCTTTGCAGGGGGAGCAATCTCTGGCAGTCTAGAAGGCAGAAATGTGTTGCATTGAACACTGAAGCTGAATTTATTGCAGCTACTGAAGCGTGCAAGGAGCTGCTTTGGGTGAAGAAATTTCTCAAGGAGCTTGGCTATGCACAAGAGAGGTATGCCTTATTTTGTGACAATCAAAGTGCTATCCATCTTAGTAAACATCATAGCTTTCATTCAAAGTCTAAACACATTGATACGAGATATCATTGGTTGCGTGACGTGTTGGATGAGAAGTCGATATACCTTGAGAAGGTACATACAGATGAGAATGGAGCTGATATGCTTACAAAATGTGTACCAAGATGGAAATTCGAATTTTATTGTTCACTTGTCGGGATGACAAGTTCCTCCACGTAGTCGGGAGGAGGGGGAGATTTGTTGGGTCCTCCCAACATGTGGACTTTTGTGCAAGAGAAAGTCTTTGTTTTTGGTCAATTATTACACCATGTTCCAGCTGCCAAAGAAGAATAAAAGAGGTGAGAGGAGAGAAGCTGCCAATAATTCCACACACAACACAGCAACCAAAAGAGAAAAACAGAGGAAAGAAAGCAGCAGCCATCCCCTCCGACCAGTTTCTGAAATCGAGCCGAACACCATAGCAAATCTTGTCCGATCGGGCTGAAATTTTTACAGCAGGTGCGAGACATCTTGTTCTTTGTTTTGTACGGTGGAGATCGAATTTTAACGGTCAGAATTTTCTGTATGAATTTCTGTTCGTGACAGCAGTTCTTGTTCTCATTTTCTGATTTGGTGTTCTTGGTGGAGTTTGAGATTGTGGTGACTTTGTGTTGTTGTAAGGCCACATTTTTTGTTGTGATTTTGGCAGACTTTGGTGTAATCTCTTTTGGTGATAGTGGATTTGAGATAGGCTCAAGAGCCTCGTGGTTTTTACCTTTCGAATTGAAAGGGTTTTCCACGTAAATACTTGTATTCATTGTTTGCTTGTTTTTGTTAATGTTCCTGCGAAATTCTAACAACTTGGGAAATTGAGTGTCCGCTGCAAATTTTAACTTGTGAAGTTATTTGGTGAATTCCCAACACTAGCAGCCATCCAAGGAAAGATTCCAGATGATTTCCTGGAAGGCGGGTATATAAAAAACGATACAAATTAAGACCATGGCTTTCTGAGTTAAGGTTTGTTAGGATTTTCAGTTTCTTACAGTACTTCCAAGGAGATATATGTCGTTGAAGTTCACCAAGGGGGAATGAAACTCTGGATACAAGAAAGGAAATTAGCCAGATTTTGCTTGGGTTGAGCCTCACTTTAAGGGGGGCGTTTGGTTCAGGGGATCCAAAATTCCCTGTGGGAATCTTGGCTAGGGAATGTGATATGCCTGCGCTTGGTTTGCGGCATCTTTCACGTAGGAATGTCACATTCCCACCTCGGTGGGAATGTTAGGGGTTTGGGTGGGAATCACATTCCCACCCAAGAGGCAGGTAATCTTAGATTACCACCTCAATTTTTCCTAATTTGATACTATTTTTCTTTTATACCCTTACTTTTTATAGTTCTTTTTATTTGATAAATTTAGATATTTGTATTTAAAAAATGATAAATATATGGAATTTAATTTTAAAAATCAATTGAAATTTTGTAAAATATTCAAACATATTTTAAAATAAAATATTATCATATTTGCTTAAAATTTATTCATCTTCTATATACAAAATAAAAATAATAGGAATTTTGTTACATTAAATTACTAATTATCATATAATAAATTATATATACAGAATTTTCTATATTTTTTAAAATAAATTGGTTTAAATATTTTTAATATTTTGTAGTAAAATGACATATTTATAAATTAAAATTTAAGGACATTATAGTAAATTAATTAGAAATGGAAATCTGAGAGTCCCAATCTAACAAAACGCAATAATATTAAAATACCAAAAATTAAGATTCCCGGCCATCTCATATTCTCAGTAATCTTACATTCCCAACAATCACATTCCTATGGTAATCTAAGATCCTTCCAACCAAACGCACCGTAAGATGCAAATGACACAAGCTAGTATGCATATAAGGTTCAATAATATGCAGTGCGGTCTGAAAACAAGTTAAGACATTAATACTTTTTCTATAAACTGAAACTATAAAAATAAAATAATAATAATATGTTTCAATTGAATCTAAATAAATAAAGATTAAAATATTATTAAAAAAGATTTTCTGATATTAGCAATTAGGGAAAGAAATCAAAACTATTGCAACTTCTTTTTTTTTTTTGGGGGGGGGGGGGGGGGGGGAATTAAATGTGAAAAAAAAAAGATGATTGATTGAGTAAAAAGTAGTAATATCATAGCAAAAGATAAAAAATGTAGTAGTATTATTAAAACTGAATAATTAATTTTGGGTCGCTGTTAATTATGACGCTAGACAATTGTGCTTCTTTAGTTGTGTTGTTGCCTTACCTATTGGGTAGGCAAAAAATGGTATCGATGTAAATGTAATGAACGAAAAGTGTTTGCTGTGTTTTGTCACCTGTCAGCTTACGTACTAGGCCAGTGGTTTTGATTCAAATGGAATTTTGTATCCCGAAACATATAGGGGGTCTTCCGCAAAATAAATATTTTGAATCAGCTTAGCTTATTTGTGAGATAAAATAAATTTTTGAAAGAGACAAAATAACTTAAAACGCTATTTAATCAGTTTTTTTTGAATTCGTTGTAAATAGTAACATTTTGGATTTAAACTCATTGTAGGCAAAAAGTTAGTCTCAAAATATTCACTTAATCGGTTAACGACTGATTTGACTAACTTATTGTTCACATAATCAATTAACAGCTAACAATTAATTACCAATAAGAGAAATGAATATTTACAAACTAGGTGAGAATTTTCTTCTTTTCTTTTTCACTATATGTGAAACATACATTAGATGAAACAAATACTACTATTTGGGATGATGACTTGCCCAAACGGCAAGTCATGCATTTCAGGTTGGGTTCAATTTCTCACCCGGCCCCCTATCCATCTCTTTATCTCTTTGTAATTTTTGTGACATGAACTCTCACCACCCTTTCTCTCGCTTCGTCTCCTAAAAAAACTATTCCTATTTGGTATTTATAGTCCACCAAAATTTGAAGTGTTTAAATGGCATCGATTGTTTAATATGAATTGAAAGTTGTTGAACATGTATTGGTCAGAGTCAATGCGACCTGAGGGTGGGGCCCGAATTGTTGCCCTCTGAAAATGGCAATGGCGCTATCCGATGGCTAACTTGTTATACTGGAAAAACACCAACTCTCTGCAATGCCCATAACCGATAAGCAACGTCGTCCTCCTCTCCACCACTCTCACAGTCTCTCTCTCTTTTCATCTCTACGTCATCATTCACGTCTCAGAGAATTATCGTCTACGTTTGGTCATCCTACGCCATTGGATTCGAAAGCAAGAAAGTGGGCAGGTTCGCCAAACCTTTTTATTTTTTTTTTAATTTTTTTTTTAATTTTTTTTTTTTTTTTTTTTTTTATTTTGACCTATGTTTTGATGCCTTCAATTTGGAGGAATTATTTTAGATTACTTCGGTAAAATTTTCAGGATTTGATTGTTTTTAGCTTGATCACGTATTTGTATTTGATGTCCGTTAGATTTTTTTAGCTTGATCACGTATTTTATTGAGAGTAAAGTGTTCCTATCGTTCTGGTACTTCGTTAGTGTATGATTTTGTTTCTTTGGATTATATTTTCAGATTGTTATTTAGATAGATAAGAAGATTTTGACTGATGATCTGGGGCTGAAGGTGAGGAGCAACCGAGAAAGGATCGTTGATTAGTTGAGTTAATTTGTCTATTGTTGTACGTGTACACATATTGTTGGGATTTTTCTGGCATGGTTAAGTTTGTATATGCATTTGAAGTTCTTTTCCACTTGAAGATGTGCAGTTATTTCGTATTATGTTCTGTAGAAAAACAATCAAAAAAGCTACTTTTTTGTTAAGGATTAAATTAGATCAGTTGGTAATACAGGAAGTTTCCTATTCTTTTGGGTTGACTTAGGGATACTAAGCAATAAGTTGAGTTTTCTGGATGAAAGTGTCCATTGAGATGCACTAAATAGGTGCGTTAAACTTTCGGAAGCCATGTCTGGTGAGCCATCTAGCCTCTTTAGTCCGTGGGCTAGGCAGTATTCATTCGAAACTGGATGCAGAAGTGGTGAGGCAGTATGGGAGAATGTAAACAACAACGTGCTCCTTCAGACTGGGGAAGAATTTGGTATGGTTTTCCTCCAAGAATCTGCACCTTCTCCAGTTATTTCACCAGTTTATGGTGTTGCTCCAAATTATGATGAGAGACTAGGGATTTCTGATTCGTGGGATAGCCGATTGGCACGTGAAGAATTTCCTCGAGTTCCTGGTCTTAGAAAAATGGACTCTGAGTGCAACTCTGGCTCTGCTGAATTTCCTTTGGCCAGAGGATATAGTAGTCGAATTGGTGGAGTTTACGTGAGTAATGGGAGCATGAACAAGGAGATTAGAGCTAATGGACAAACACCCAATAAATCTGCTGCAGAAGTACCCATTGACCAGGCCTGTTTGGCGCCTTCTGTTCCAGTATTAAGTGAATCAGATTCCTCTAAATCTTTATATTCATCTGCTCCTGGATTTTCTGTCCATTCTAAATCTCAGAGAATAAAGCTACTTTGCAGTTTTGGCGGCAAAATATTGCCACGGCCAGGTGATGGTAAACTCAGATATGTTGGAGGAGAGACACGCATCATCTCCATACAGAAGAATCTTTCGTGGAAAGAACTACTGAGAAAAACAGCTGAAATGTGCAACCAACCTCACTTGATTAAATACCAACTTCCAGGGGAGGATCTTGATGCCCTTATATCTGTTTCCTGTGATGAGGACCTGCAGAATATGATTGATGAGTGTGGGGATGAAAAGGCTGATGCCTCTCAACGACTGCGCATTTTTTTGATTCCTCTCAGTGAATCTGGAGCTTCACATGCCGGTTATGCCCAGCAGATTAATGTTGATTACAGTCATACTGTTGCTGTAAATGGCATAGAGGGATCTGTGGCAAATGGCATAGGTGGAACTGGTCTCATACCCCAAAAGTTCTACTACCACGGGTTAGGGTTACGTTCTGAAAAAGAAATGGGCCCATTGGTGCCAAGCAGCGAAAGATATGAAAAAGTTGTCTCATTTCCTCCATCCGATATTAAGGATACCCCTAGTGTCCCTGGTTTGATTGAATCTTTTGATGGTTCCGGGAAATTGATTAGGTCTCCCTCATTGACCCATGCTAATCAGCCCCCATATATGAAGAATGCCGAGACAAGAATGTATCCTAGTAATTCTTCACTCGGTAGCAGTGGTCATCCTTTATATCTGCCTCTTGAAGATTCCAGTTACTACACTACTTCTCAACACCATCCCCCTGAGTTGACATTAAATTTGATGCACTCTCATGATCCAATGAGTGAAGATGACGTCAATCTATCAAACAGAATGAGTCCTTTGATTTTGAGAGAAAATTTGGCTCCTCAACAACTGGAGCAGAACAATGGCAGTTTTGAGCAATCCTCTCAGGCTCACACTGCAAGAATGGAAAGAACATTTAATTTGAAAAATCCTCTTCCCCAGCCTGATAATTTGGCGGGAAGATTGCTTGGGTCTGGTGATTCAGTGAGTAACATCCACGGGATTCCTCATGCCCTATCTGATTCAAATCTTCAGAACCAGGGAAATTTATCAGCTTGCTCTTCTCTGGAAGGTATCTCTCAATCTTTTTCATTGAACTTGGGAAGGGCTGAACTATCTTCACAAGAAAATCCGGTGGGATTGCATGGGAAATTTGGCGCTATCAGTACTCATCTTCAAACCAAAGCATTGAATGCAGGTCAGGATATTCCTGACTCCGGGCTGACAATACTCAACTCCCATTCAGATTCAGATGGTTTAGACACATTGAAGGTTATCTGCAAGGATATCAATAGTGCTGTTGGAAAATCCCAAATGGGTAAAGAAGATTCAAAAGTGAACAGAACACTCAAGAAGGAATGCGTTTCAAGTACAGAGGTGAATACCAGCGCACACATTCTAAACAGTGCTGAGCCGCCTGCAGTGGCCAAGTGTCCAATGAAGGCGTTAGAAAATATGAGCTCTGAATCTTTCATTGAACTAGATTTTCAAGTTCCATGCTGTTTGGACCCTGCAGCATCATCTGTAAGCTCCAAACTTTTAAACGATTCAGGGTTGGAGAAACCTAATGTTGCTGGGCTCACACACGAAATATCTAAGGGCTTAATTTCACCTAAGACACCTCCAAGATATTCTTTTGAGGGTTCAAGGTATATTAATGGTCACGAACTCAGATTAAGAGAAGGGAAAGACTTGGATGATCATGAACTTAAAGGTGTTGTTAACGTAACTGGGGTAAAGCTTCCACACTGTCCTGATTTATTGAAGAGCAAGACTGCCCACCTCGATGATAAGTTGTCCAGTCGCACCACTAACAGTGTTAAATCAGAGTCAGGATCCATTGATATTTCTAATGAGCGCTCAAAGTTGCAAGGTAGTCCACTGATTGAGCATACCAAACAACATGCACAATAGTCTGGCCTTGTCCCCCCTTCTTGGAAACTATAACTTAGCACCTAATCGCTGTTTGATGTTGTTGTAGATGTTTCAAATCCTGCTAATGGGCAAATTTTATCTCCCCATGCACCAGGCACAGACAACAATATGCATAATTTGGATTCTGAGGCAAGAATTATATTCCTTTGTTTTTCTTTTCTAGCATGCTTTATGTACACATGAATCAAGCAACTTTGTTGGAATGATACAGGATATCAACTCTAGAAGTCCAAAAGAAAGATTATTTAGTGATGCGATGATAGCTGAAACAGAAGCAGATTTATTTGGTCTGCAGGTGAGCCTTTTGGTTTCCTTCTTAATAGAATTCAAGCTGAGGCCTAGATTGGGTTAATCAGGTGTTTTTTTCCAAGAGTTATATTTGTACTTGTTTTTCCCTGTTTTCTTTCTCTACATTTTAGAAGGCATACACTATGGAGGTAAGGCGGATTAAGGTGGGCTAATCACCGATTTGTTTACACATTGCGCTCTCATGGAAACTTATTCTTGCATATTGACTATAATATGGAATGTTATTTGTGGAACAAATTTGGAAATTTATTTAGCAATACTATGTAAAAAGAATTCCTGGCCATTTACATTTATAGTGGGAAAAGGGGAAACCTAGAAAAGTTGCACAAAACTTTGAGAAGAGATCTGCTACATTTAAAGAAGAAACTTTAGCTCAGATAATGATGTGGTATATTCTATTTTCAACTTCATGGCTATTCATATAAAATTGAGTGCTTCAAAACGATATTTAATTTTCAGTGAGGTTTTCTTATTGAATGCTTACATTATCAGCAATCCGTCCAGATAATAAAAAATGCCGACCTTGAAGAACTGCGAGAGTTGGGATCTGGAACGTATGGAATGGTATACTTTGGAAAATGGAGGGGTACAGATGTTGCCATCAAAAAAATAAATAAAGCTTGTTTTTCTGGGAGACCATCTGAGAAAGAGTGACTGGTATGTGGTTTACTTATTTCTTTTTTATTCCCTTGCACTCTGAATGTACTTGGTAGCTCCTGTATTGAATTGACATACAAATTGTCATTTCCCTTTTTCTGCAGATAAAGGACTTTTGGCGAGAAGCTTGCATTTTATCAAAGCTTCACCATCCAAATGTTGTTGCATTTTATGGCGTAGTGCCAGACGGTGCTGGTGGGACGTTGGCTACCGTCACCGAGTTCATGGCAAATGGATCACTTAGGGTTGCACTAACGGAAAAGGACAAGTATTAAAGGCTCCATTCCTTTAAACTTCTATTTTTATTTTTTATTTTTGGCTATGTCGATACATAGTTTGAAATTGATTTTCGGTGATTACTTGCAGATTACTCACTTACAGTGAGAAGCTTATAATAGCTATGGATGCGGCATTTGGCATGGAGTATTTGCACTCAAAAAATATTGTCCATTTCGACTTGAAATGTGACAATTTGTTGGTTAATATGAGAGATCCACAACGGCCTATATGCAAGGTACTTTTAATTAATCAATGGAAGGTGCTTAATTGTCTGGCAAAAGTTAGTTGTGAACAATGCTCTCCAAAACTGTGGGGGGGGGGGGGGGGGAAACTAAAATAAGAGAAATTACAGAGTGGTTGAAATTCTTTTGCTATAGCTAAGTGGTTAAAATTAGAGTTCCCTGATTTTTGAAAAGAGCTCACATGGTTGTAGTGTGGTTAGTTGGGTGCTTTGAGTTTGAGATGACCATTTCCTACCCTTAGTTTTGCTAATGAGTAGGAAATTGTTTGTAGGTCGGAGATTTTGGACTATCTAAAATTAAACGCAACACTTTGGTATCTGGTGGCATTCGAGGGACTCTACCATGGATGGCGCCTGAATTGTTGAATGGGAATGCTACCAGGGTATCTGAAAAGGTGAGGGCCTTTTTTAGTATTTTTGCATGTTCGTCTTCCTATTTTGGGAATTCGATTCCGTTGAACCAGTCCAACATGAAAACTTCTGTTTACAGGTTGATGTGTATTCATTTGGCATAGTATTGTGGGAGATCTTGACCGGAGAAGAGCCTTATGCAAATATGCATTATGGGGCAGTCATTGGTGAGTGAAATCTCATATTATACTAATATTTAGATATGAAATATTGAGGTTAATGATAAAAGTTACTGATTTGCAAATAAACATGAATCCTTATTCACCTAAAGAAAACATGAATCCTGTTGTAAAATAATTGGAAAATCTATTAAAAATATTGTTTGCAATTATTGCTGAATTATTGTTTTCACAGGATGATATATTATGTAGGCAACTACATGAATTTTGGGATTGTGTTAAAAATTAAAATATGTGAATGAAAAAACTTCATTATGGTATATGATTATTATACCAATAGCTGAAACAACTCTTATGTCAAATGGTCTAGTAGCTAATGATGCACTTGGGAGAAAATCTATCGGTTAGGTTGTCATCAAAACCTCTCAAGTATAGAAGAATTATATGCTTGAAAAAACACTAAATGCCAAGATTTATGCAATGATTGCCGACTGATTTTACAGAAGCTTCTTTTTTCCCTTTTAAACCTGATCTCATATATGAATGCAGGAGGCATAGTCAAGAACACCCTTCGCCCGCCAATACCCGAATGGTGTGATCCCGAGTGGAGAAAGCTCATGGAGCAATGCTGGTCAGCAGATCCGCAAGCCCGGCCTCCGTTCATGGATGTCGCTAACAAGTTAAGATCCATGTCTGCTGCACTTGAGACTAAGAGGCAAACAAATTAGGTGAAACTATGGACTGGCCATTAATGTTCTACACATAGCATAAATTTGTTAAGCTTATGTAGTTGAAGTGAATGTTGTGTTGTATATAAAGTATCTTGAGTAGTGGCTGCATTATTGAAAATTTTCTTATTATTTTGTTGGGAGTGAGATTGTGCGCACGAGTCTTTGCTAATTTTTTTTATTATTATTATTTAATATTTATTCATGTATGTGTTGATAGGATTTTTGTGGCCAAAGTGAGCTAGGGCATTTATTAGAGGTTTCTTGCCAAAATCAAGTTTATGTGGCACATAATCACATATAATATCTTGGGGGGTTTGAAAAGACTTAAGTGATGAGTTGGGTCGCTGCCAAAATTAAGCTCAAGTGGCTCATATAATATCTTGGAGGTTTGAACTTGCTTTTTGAATGTGAGGAAGGTGTAATCAATTCTACTACCCTACTTTTATGACAACCACATTCGAACTAATCGGGTTTTTATTTATTTACTTATTTATTTTTACTCAAAATTCAAGCCAACTAGTAAGTACTTTTGCAATTGCATTTTTTCAATCAAGTTTGGTTTAAGTGATACTTCTTCCATCATGTTTAGTTAATTTTAAGTCTTTCACGGTTCAACTATGTACTTCAGTACTTGACGCTATTATTTTGTAACAAGCACCTTTCATTTTCATTCGACTATAGGTTTCAAATTTTCAATAAGCACCTTTCCAAATACTTCCTTTTTTTCTTAGGATTGTAATAAGAATAATTTAGTAGGTTATATTTTTAACTATTAATAACTAAAATTGTGTACATATAAAAAATATTAAAAATTGATATTTGAAAATTACAAATTTATATAAATCCAACAGACTTAATTATAACAACTCACAACTGGTCAACTTCTAGGCTGAAAAACTGGAATTAGTCTTTCTCTCTCTACATAGAGTTTTCTCTCTACGTGCTCCCTCCTAGGGTTTTCTACCCTCTTCAATGTCAACCCCTCTCTCTCCATCGGCGAGGGTCCCGCCGGACATACCACCGGCTCCTTTTCAGTTCTCAGGTGGAGAAAGACCATCCTTCAGGGACATGGTCCTCGAAGGAAAACAGAAGCCCGCTGCAGCTATCCTAGAGAAGGCAGAGGTGGACAAGTTGGTCACCATCGACTTCATCAACGGGGATAGGTTGAAACCTAGAGTCACCATTGATCCTAAGCTAAAGGAAAAGCTTCACAAACCATGGGAGGATGCGATTGTCATCTCGGTTCTGAGCAAGAAAGTGGGATACCTAGCTTTGAAGGACAGAGTTACCAGGATATGGAAACTACAAGGTACGTTCGAGATGATTGATATCAACAGAGGTTTTTACATAGTTAAATTTGAAAGGAAGGTGGATCGAGACCGAGTGCTCAATGAGGGGCCTTGGATGGTGTTTGAGAGCTATCTCACTATCACCCCTTGGAAGCCCAACTTCTTGACAAAGGAGGCTCAACCCAGCAAGACTATTGTATGGGCAAGACTTCCGGATATCTGTGTGGAAATGTATGAGGAGAACTTGATGCAGAAACTGTCATGGGCGCTAGGTACTCCGGTGAAAGTCGACGATATGACAAAAAAGGTGCATAGGGGTAAATATGCTAGGGTTTGTGTGGAAATAGACCTTCGGCAGCCGGTAGTCACGAGTATTCTTATTGGAGACGAATGGCAAAAAGTTCAGTACGAAGGCCTCCATCTTTTGTGCCCCTCCTGCCAAAGATATGGGCATGGCGCTCAAACCTGCCCGGAGAAGACAACTAAGGTGGCGGAAGTTGATGGCAGCTAGACCTGTCAAAATGGGCTTAGCCCGTTGGGTCGGCCCGCCCCGCAAGGTAAAAAATGCGGGGCGGGCTCAACTTTTAGAGGCCCGTTTAGATGCGGGCCTCAACGGGCCCAACCTGCGGCGGGGCGGGCTTTTGCGGGTTAGGCCCGCGGCGGGGCGGGCCTACTCGCGGGCTTTCAGTTTTTTTTTTTAAAAAAACGTTGTGCATCGATTGAATTTATTATTCTTAAGTATGAATGTTTAGCATAATATCATCAAACATTTAAATTATTGTGCATATTGAATTATCTTAATACAAATTATTTGTCTCTTCTAATATTTCCATGTTCATTAATTTTATGGGTATCAAGTTTTTAAATTTAAAATTCCTTATTATTCTATTTATTAAAATTTTTATTTTTTTAAAAATATAAATAAATTATGCCCATACAATCTTACCTAATAAAATACTAAATTTAGTGAATTATGTCTAGACAGTCTTACCTAATACAACTCTAGCAAAGATTTCATCTGTGAGACCTAAAACTTTAATCAGTTCAATCATTAATTATAAAACTTGTCACACATATTATATTTTGTAAAATATAATATACTCCTTTAGTATTAGAAATGGAATAATCATAAATTCTTTTAAATAATTATTCAACAAACCCACATTAAAGTAAATAATTGTGCCATTAAATACACTCTTACATATTTATAATCATAAATACCAATTATAAATCTCTTTATTTTTTAATATATACATTAAAAAATATATCCGAATTTTATTTTTTTTACAAATAAAAAATAATACTATTATTTAAATAAAAAGCCCGTGGGCCGGCCCACATAACCCGCGGCCCGTGTGTGGGGCGGGTCGGGCCTAGACATTTTGAGCCCGCCCCATTTAAACCCGCCCCGTTCAAGCCCGCAAAAATGTGGGGGCCCGTGCGGGCCGGCCCGTTTCGCCCCGCGGGCCCGTTTCGACACCTCTAATGGCAGCAAGTCACCTCGGCATCCGGCTAAAAGGACGTTGGAGGAATTGCATGCTATTGGTAATAAGGACAAAAGGGAACAAGATATCCCATAAAGCAGTAATTTGGCAGTCACTCCTAAGGCCTGTACAGGAGTTGACCTTCACCCTTACCCTAAAGTTGGTCCTGCAGCGGGGGAGACAGAGGAGTGTGTTCAGACTGCTACCACAATTGAGGAAAACAAAAAGGAGGATCTCACCCGTGACCAACAGATGGAAGATCAAGAGAATGAAGGAATCCCTACTCAACCTCAATCTGGAGAATGGATCAAAGTGGAAAAAAAGAAGAAGAATATTGGGCCCAAACGTACTAATGGTAAGGAGGTAATATGAGTGAAACATAAAATGGGCCTGAAGGGTATATCAATCCTGAAAAGGCCCAATTCCAACCCCCATGGGCCGAGGGCCCTTGCAACTATTACTAATACTATGGGAAATCAGGGAAAGCCCAGTTCAACGGGAAGGACGCTAATAGCCAAGGGGAAGGGAATTCCGGAGAAGAAGCTCGTTAATTCCAATGGGAACGATGCCTTGGCCAAGAGGGCGAGACCGGCAGAGTTTAATGATGGAGATGATCCAGAAATTAATCCGGGAGTACAAACGGTTGATTCTTACGGGACCGCCGTCACCAACGCTCCGGACAATCTGGAGATTGAAAGTTACAAAGAGGAAGGGAAAAAGGGAAGTGTGGAAACGCCCAATTGCGATGTGGAAATGCATGGGATTGATGAGGGAAAAGATGCACAGCACGGAGCGGAAGAACCTTAAGGAGGTTTTGAGTCGGCATACACCAGACTTGCATTTCATGTATGAGCCTCAATCTTCCTTTGAAAAATTGAAGAATATGTTGCTGGAGGGTAGAGGGGAGTCTAGTGGTGTATGGGCTTTGAAAAAAATTGGAATTATAGGTCTAATTTCTCGATGGATGCTTAAGGATATGCTGAGACGTCCTGATGGCGATTTGAAGGAAGAATTCTTTACCACTTGGGCCTTTCCGCCGGATTTCGTCTGGAGCGATTTGAATGCGGACGCCTTGAATGCTTGTTAGCCTTATCTCTAGTTTATGTTGTTGTTATCTTTTCTTGTCTTTTGCTTTTTCGTATCTTCCTCTGTTGCGTTTCTTTTTGTTTCCTTCTTTAGTATTTTCGCGTGATTGTGTTTTCTCCAGCCATTGAATTGGCTTACCCAAAAAAAACAGACTTAATTATATTTTTTTATATAACTATAATACAAATTTGTAGTAATATTAAATTGGGCAAACCTACTTAAAAAAGATGGAGTATAATCTCAAGGGCAGTGGTTATATGTACACAAATTTGGTTAGGGGCACACACACTTGGAGATAAAATATCATATATACCCCTAGTTAAAAAATGGGGATTGGGAACTCTCTTAAGGGATTCGGGGCACACAAAAATAATGGGATTGGGGCACTCTCTTAAGGATTTGGGCACGTAATTTACAAATTCTTTTTTCTTCCCTCCCTCTCTTTGTTTCTTCCTCGTTCAAACAAAACAAACACGCAAAACATGAACAAGAACGATGAGCAAGATGAGCAATATCGAGATGAACATATGGTGGAAGAACACGAGTACCGAGAACCCGTAAGTTTTTTTACATTTGAATGCAATATCGCAGATTAGCGTCGAGTTTTGTTTTGTTTTGGAAAAAGGAACGAACGGCCAATGCCATCCGACCCATTTCAAATACAAACGGCCACTAATGGCCTGGTGCTTATAATATAAAAGGCCAGCACTGGCCGTGGAAATAAAGAGACTGCCGGCCAGTGCTGGCCGACCCGCACCAAAGAGGAACGACCAGTAATGGCCGTTCTTTTCTTTTCTTTTTTTTTCCCCTCGTTGCTCAATCTGTTTCATTCTTTTCTTTGTTTCAGTTTTTGATTCCCTTATTATATCGTCATCATCATATGATTGGTGTCTTATTTTACAAACTCAGTCTAATTTGATGAAATGGATTCATATACGTCATGATCTCCCATCGTCTTTATTTCCTTCTGTGTTGAAATCCTTCCAATTTTTAGGGTTTGAACTTTGAACAATCAAACCCGAAATGATTGTTGGGCAAAAGTTAAAAACCGCGTGGTGCCGTTCAGTTGTTTACAATGTGAAAGGAATTTTTACAGAGATTATGTTGACAAATAAAATCTAGCAATTTATTCTTTTTCTAATAATTCACGTGCGGTAAGTTGAGAATTTTAATCTAGTTCGGTTATCGATTCTTCTTAGACTATATTTTTGATCTTGGCTTTTCATTGAGCTGAAAATTGATGTTGTTGGGGAAGGATCATTAGAACCCTAATTGAAGCCTGATCTGGATTTATAATATGAAAGTGTTTGAAGCTTTGAGATGATGGCAATGGAGGCTCCCGTGAGGGAAATGAAGAAGCAGATGACTGGGAAACGGGAGGATTCGGCGCTACACTCGGCAGCGAGGACAGGGGATTTGGGTGTGGTTTTGGACATCATAGATGGATGCAATGGAGAAGATGAGGTGAAGCAGCTGTTAGGTCCACTAGGTTAAGCAAGTGAGTAACTTTGTGCAGAGGTTCACTGAGAGTGTCTGAACACAACCAATGAACAAACAGATTACTGTATCAAGTGTAATGAAATGCACAGCGGAATAAAAAACAAGCACAAAGTAAATAAACAACACAAGAGTTGTTGACCCAGTTCGGCCTTCGGCCTACATCTGGGGGATACCAATCCAGGAGATTATTTCACTATGTGTTTTCAACAATGGTTTACAACCACACATAATCGATGAAATAATGTTGACTGCCTTCACTCCAAACTTCAAGCAGATAGTTGTAATGACCAGCTCCTTCCCCGGATCTGGTATAGGTTTCCCACCTATTTCAACTCCCCAAAGCAACCACTCTGAGTTTCCCTTGAAGTAGCCTGTGAAGCAGACCTCCTTGTTGAGTGAGTGAATAAGATGTTGTGTTTCCTCCTGTTTCGCCTCAAGCAATCCCTTTTTGATGTATCTCAGATTCAATAACTGAATAGAGAACAATTTGATACCAATAGGATTGCTTTAGGCTTGGTCAATCTTCCAGCTGCAGATAGAGACGATGCACACGAGGCTGGAGATCGAAGATCCTTCTCAATAGTAGTTTCCCGAGAGCTCTAGAGAGTTTAAGAGTAATTTCGAAATGAGAGTTGTGAGAAGTGTTTGAATCAAGCCTCCGAAACTCTTCTTATCCAGCGAGCTCTGCAGGTTCAAACGGTCTAATCCCAAACGGGGAAAGAGCCGTTGAGATTAGGGCAAATCTTGGCTGATTGATCTTTTCTTAATTCAGGAGGGATCCCTGCAAACAAATATTAGTATTTACCCTCCTGATTAGGAAAGATCCGTTGGGCCCAAATCCAGTCTTCAAGATAAGTCTTCAGTACGCACAAGCAGACTGGTGCTGTGAATGTTCTTTTATCGTGTTCAATCATCGGCTGTGAACTTCCATCAAAACCATGACTCAACATTCTCCCCCTTTTTGTCAGGAAGTGAGCCAGTACAATAAATCCAACCGATGAAGAACTATTACAAATGCTAGCTAAGAACATACAGCAAACACAACAGACCAACCACCAATTACATCCCATAAGGCTAAACAAAATGAGGGTACAAGTAGAACAAGCATCAATAGCAACCGGAGTAAGAACATCAATAACTAGATAACATGTTCACAAAAGCATCCATCAAGTTTGATCATCAGTAATCACCATAAAACCAGTAGCCACACAACATAAACATATAAAAACATTAGCAATACCAGAGTTTCTTAAGAACAGAACTCGATAAAAAGAAAGATAGAGAGTTAGAAGGATATTACCCAATCAGCAACAGGGGAGAGCTTCATCAATCAGCAGCAAAAGGTTTTGGATTTTATACTCCCCCTCTGGGTCAGTTCCTGGCAAATATCACCTGGACTCCTCCTCTGAACCTTCTTCAGACTCCTCTTCTTCATCAGGAGCATGAGAAATGGCATTAGGTTCATCCTCCCAGTAGTCTGGCAGCAGAGCAAGTCCCTGTTCCAGCTTCTTTTCCAGAGCCTCCTGGGCTTCCTTCAGGGACCTGAGTTCTTCAATGGCACTGGCAAAAATGTCATGAGCTCTATGAAGAGCACTTTGGCGGCTAAGAGATCCATCAACTCCTGGAAGGTCTGGAACTTTCTTCAGTACTGTATGAGAAATGGCATACTCATTGATGGGATCAGTGGCTTCCTTCCTATCTCCAAAGATGTTCTCAGACTCTAGTAGGGCAGTGATCAGGGCAGGATATGGAAGCAGGGTCTTTCCATCGTTCTTGATTGATTGGGCAAGTTTTCCCAACTAGGAGAGCACCAAGTAACCATAATTGATCTGTTCTTTCTCATCAATGGCATAAATGAGGTGGCACATCTCTCGGGACACCAGTGAATGATTTGATGTAGGCATAACATTGGAGGCACAGAATTTGTAGAGCAGATGAAATTTCTGAGTCAAATCTTTTGGACTAATCCCTCGGCCAGGCATCTTCTGGATTTTACTCTTAGTGACAGCTTGAGCAACACTATCACTATGGAAGGTTGTCCCTGGTTCATAGATGCTTTCAAAGGTAACCTCAGGAATGCCAAGAAGGTTGTTAATCTTCTCAGAGGTCACTTCATATATGATTCCTCTCGTGTAGTTCTTGCAGAACCAGGTAGAGCCTTCCTTGAGAAAGTCCTTTTGAAGATTGCTATAGAATTCTCTGACAAGATCAGGTCTAAACCTGTTCCATTTTGAAGCCCACTCAAATAAGTCTCTTTCTTCAAGATAGATGGTCCATCCTAACTCTTGGAACTTACTTCCACAGAATCTGCTCTCCACTCTGATTTTGTTGACCTTTACCACAGAATCATAGTAAGCTCTGCTGGCTGAGTAGTAGAACTTGTATCCAGAAGCCTTTCCCGGGTGCAGAGGAAGTTGTTTGTCAGCACATTAGACTTTCCTTTAGGATCTTCCTTAGCCTTCTTTCTATTCTCAGGTGCTTCATCAGGATCACGGACTCGCTTGGAGGACTTGACAGACTTGGAGACAGATGCTTGAACCTTCTCAGGAGGCTTCTGAACTTCTTGAACTTCTTCACTAACCGAATTCTCCCCCTCAGTGTGATGCTCCCCTGAGACTTCATACTCACTCTCAGATGCTTCCACCCGTTTAGCTTTCTCAATTGGGACTTTGGCCACCTTAGAGCTTGTGCCAGTCTCAACTTGAGTCACCACGTTCTCATGATCAGATTCAGAACTGTCTTCACCAGAGGACTCTTCTTCTTCAGCGTCACCTTCTCCCCCTACATTCTCTACTTCTGTAGCAACACCTGCAGGCTCCTCATGAGTAGATAGATCATTTCCACTTCCTTCTTCAGAGTCCTCTTCAGAGGGTTCTTCCACATTGACTCCAGCAGCTTGAGTCTCCACATTTTGAGCCTCGGATGAAGGCTTCTCAGCTACAACTGGATCTTTTGAAAGGGCGATAGGGGTCGACTTGGGGTCAGCAGCAGAAGATTGAGTAGGAATGGGATCCACAACAGCTTTGGAGCGAGAAACACCCTTCTTTGTCGATTTGGCATGGCTGGCTTCTTCAACACTTTGAGAGACTGAGACATCTTTCTCCTTGGCACCTTGAGTCACTTTCCCTGAGGGTGACACCGCGGTCAAAGGAACAGCAGCAATGGGGACCTTGGTGATAGCAGGTGGGGGCACCGAGGGAGTATCTGCAGCAGTCAATTTCCCAGCCTTTCCTGTAGAAGATCTTGTGGCAATGTTAGTAGAAACCGAAGAAGATTTGCTACCTTTCTTGGAGCTTTTCCCTTTGGAAGATACTGATGCAGCTTTGGCAAGTGTCCGCAGGTTCTTTGGGGAATCCATGGTTGCTGCATCCTCAGGCGGAGGAACAGTACTAGAAATATGTTCTTGATCTTCAGTAACCGTCTGTTCTTCAACCGTCGGAGAGGTGGAAGGTTCTTTCGTGGTCGTGTGTTCAACCTCCGAAACGGTTTCCTTCTCTCCAGTAACCGCAACCCCTGCGTCTCTGAGTTCACTCCTAATGTCCAGAGGATCAATGGGAATAGTGGTTCGAACTTTCTCAGCCTTTGCCTTCTTCTTCTTATGCCAATCCTGTAGGGATTTTCCAAAATCCACTTCTAGACTGGTTTTCTTCGTGGGAGAAGAGGGTTCCCCAGTTGCCTCAAGGGCTTTCTTTAATCCTCTTGTTTTCACCATGATTGCTGCAAAAGAATCCTTAGGGCAAAGAAACAAGTGAAGCGTATACAAGAACAAGAGAAAAACGGACGATTGTGGAAGAATGGAGAAGGTGAAGCGAACGTAATCAATTAGGAGAATAAAATCTGCTCAGGATCATAGGGAAAACAAAAACCCTTCCCGCCAGAGATTAGACGTAATAATGACCATCCTGCAGCAGCTCCCGGATCAGCTCATCAGAGAATCATTTGATTTGGACAAGATTGGGCCACTCTGATGGGCTTTTAATCTCTCCCCCTAGAGAATATAAATCCTGCAGCCCAAAAAAGTTAGTAAACAATAATAATGGATTGGGCATAACGGATCTTACAGTGTACACCATGGGGGAGAGTGTTCCAACTTCTTAATCCATGTAGCAAAGCCCAAGCTCACGCCTAAGGGCTTCAAACCTTTCACCATTCAGAGCCTTAGTAAATATGTCCGCATGTTGTTGTTCAGTCCCAACGTGTGAAATGGACATGATTCCATCTTCCACCAAATCATGAATGAAATGATGTCTGATCTCGATATGCTTTGTTCGGCTATGCTGGACAGGATTTTTGGCTATGTTAATCGCGCTCATGTTGTCACACAGCAGGAACAGCTCCTTGTGATCAATGCCATAGTCTTTGATCATCTGTTTCATCCAAAGGAGTTGAGCACAACAGCTTCCCGCGGCTAAGTACTCAGCTTCAGCAGTGGAGAGAGAAATTGAGCTTTACTTCTTACTGTCCCAGCTCACAAGGTTCGTTCCAACATAAAAGCATCCTCCAGTGGTGCTTTTTCTGTCATCAGCACACCCCGCCCAGTCCGCATCACTGTAGCCAATGAGCTGTATGCTTGAGTCATTGGAGTACCAAATTCCAAGATCAGCAGTTCCAGCCACATATCGGATGATTCTTTTCGCAGCATGGAGATGTGATTCTTTGGGATCTGCTTGATATCTAGCGCAGACTCCTACAGCATAACTGATATCTGGCCTGCTTGCTGTAAGATTTAACAAACTACCAATAATACTTCGGTATAATTTACAATCAACAGATTTACCAGAAGTATCTTTGTTCAGCTTGTCATTAGTCCCAATCGGAGTTCAAACAGCTTTGCTGGACTCCATTCCAAATCTTTTCACAAGGTTTTTGGCATATTTGGACTGGTTCAGAAAGATTCCCTCTTTCTTCTGAGTAACCTGTAGACCTAAGAAATAAGTTAGTTCACCAACTAAACTCATTTCAAATTCCTTACTCATGATACTGATGAATTCATCTTTCAGGGCTTGTGAGGTTGATCCAAACACTATGTCATCGACATATATTTGGGCTATCAGGAATCCCTTTCCTTCTCTCTTGATGAAGAGAGTCTTGTCAGCATTTCCACGAACATATCCCTTCTCAAGCAGGTAGGATGACAAGCGATCATACCAAGCTTTTGGAGCTTGCTTAAGCCCATAAAGAGCTTTATTCAGTTTGTATACATGATCTGGATAGTGAGGATCTTCAAATCCCTTTGGTTGCTCCACATAAGCTTCTTCCTTCAACCACCCATTGAGAAAAGCACTTTTGACATCCATCTGATAAAGTTTGAACCCGAAAGTGCAAGCAATGGCAATCAGCAGCCTTACTGCTTCAAGTCTAGCAACAGGAGCAAAAGTTTCAGAAAAGTCTACTCCTTCAACTTGTGTGTACCCTTGAGCAACAAGCCTGGCTTTGTTCCTGGTGATGTTGCAATTTTCATCAGACTTGTTCTTGAAGATCCACTTGGTTCCAATCACATTCACACCATCAGGTCTCTTTACCAAAGTCCAAACTTCATTTCTAGCAAACTGCTCCAGTTCCTCTTGCATTGCAAGGATCCAGTGTTCATCTTCCAGAGCTTCCTCAACCTTTTTGGGTTCTATTCTGGAGGTAAAGCAGTGAAGACCTGCTAACTCCTTATAATCAATTTTCTTCTTGATCCGAGTCCTCCTTCCTTCATTAATATCACCTATCAAGTCTTCTTCATCATGGTTTCTGTGGACTCTTCTTGAGGGAGTTGGAGGTACTGAACTGGTTTCTGCATCTGTAGCACGAACTGGTGTGTTCTCCTTGTTGGCATTTGGAGATTGATCGGAGTCAGTCATCCCAGCACCTGTATGATCTTCAGCATCTTCGGGACAATGAGATATGCTAGGCTTGTCATCAATAGTGACATTGGCAGATTCCACCACTTTTCTGGAATTTGGAAGATAGACTCTGTAGGCTTTGCTTGTGGAAGAGTATCCAACAAGAATTCCTTCTTCACTCTTTTCTTGAAACTTCCCAAGGTGGTCCGTGTCATTGAGAACAAAACAAGTACTACCAAAAGTATGAAAGTAAGAGATAGTGGTCCTTTTACCCTTCCATATTTCATAAGGAATCATCTGATGTTTGGGTCTCAAGTGAACTCGATTTGAAATGTAGCATGCAGTGTGAACAACTTCAGCCCACAAGAATTGAGGAACATTCTTTGAGTTGAGCATAACCCTGGCCATCTCCTGAATGGTTTGATTTTTCCTTTCCACCACTCCATTTTGTTGGGGTGTTCTTGGAGCAGAAAATTCATGTTTGATTCCAAGTTCACTGCAGAATTCCTCAAAGGCATGGCTTTCAAATTCTCCTCCATGGTCACTTCTGATTCTCTTGATTTTGCATTCTTTTTCAGTGATCAACTGCTTACTCAGCTTGATGAAAGCTTTGAGTGCCTCACTCTTTTCCCTGAGACAAGATACCCAAGTATATCAAGAATAGTCATCAACACATACTAAAACATATTGCTTACCACCAAGACTTTTGACCTCTGTAGGACCAAAGAGATCCATGTGTATGAGTTCAAGGCACCGAACTGAACCAGACTGCTCAATGGATTGATGAGATGTTCTGTGCTGTTTGTTCTTCATGCAGTCACTGCATGTACCATCAATATCTCTCTTCAGGTTGGGCAAGCCCTTAACACTTCCTTTCCTGCTTAGTTTAATCAGATCCTTGAAGTTCAAGTGACCTAGCCTTTCATGCCACAGTTGAGTCACAAAGGTACATGCACTTTTAGCAAACAAGCAAGATTGTGACAGCAAATAACAATCATTTTTAGACCTGTAACCTTTGAAGATGCATTCCCTGTTGGCGTTGAGCACTTCACAGCATTCATCATCAAAGAGCACCTTGAGCTTGTTATCACAGAGGTGACTGATGCTGATTAGATTAGCACACAGTCCATCAACATGGTACACTATTTTGAGAGCTGGGAGACCTTCTCCAGCAATGGACCCTAGGCCAATGACTTTTCCTTTCTTGCCATCTCCAAACACAACATGACCTCCATCGATCTCTTGGTAGTTGGTTAGAAGTTCTTTCATCCCAGTCATATGCCTTGAACATCCACTGTCAAAGTACCAACATGTCTTCCTCCCTGACTTAGGAGCAGTGTGGAAAGCCACATTGCATATCATCTTCAATTTGGCTCTCCATTCTCTTCTGGCAAAGAATTTTTTCATCTCATCATTTGGCCAGAACATAGGTCTTCCAGACATAGCATCTCGAGCAAGAATGCTGCATGATTTGGTCAAGTGACCATAGGACCTGCAGTAGTCACATTCCAGGGGTTCCCTTCTAGAACTCTGATTTTTGCTCTTCTTCCTCTTAGGAGCCTTGTCATAGGCCTTGCTAGAGCTGGCTCCCTCAGTTGAGCTGTTAGAGGAACTCCTTCCTTCCCTGGAAACATCAGGAGAGCTGCAACCTTCCTTCACAAAGACTCTCTGAGAAGATGAGGTACAACCTTTAACATACCCTATGCCTTTCCTATCCCCATGAGCTTTGAAGGAAGCAAGAATTTCTTCGAGGACATCCTTTCCTTTGTTCAATCTACTTGTCAGTTCTTCTGACTTAGAGACTTTGGCAGATAGTTCCTGAACTTGATTGGATAGCTCAGTTACTCGAAGTTGAAGATCATCTCTTGTGCTGGTGAGATCTGTAACCTGATCAACGAGTGCTCCATTGACTGTGGTGAGATTGTGGACTTTCTCAGACAGTCCAATCACCTCTTGTTGGAAGTTGTCTCTCTCGGTACTGAGCTGCTCCACTTGATCAGTGAGTTCCCTTTTTGAGGTCATGAGTTCACCAGCTTGGACTGCAAGCTCGTCCACTGTAACAGATAGATCCCTGTGGGAAGGTTCCAGATGAGCAACTAGGTATTCCAGTTCATCTCATCTGTTCTCAGCACTCCTGAGGTCTCTCCATTGAGCAAAGTTTTCATCCTTGCAGGCATTGAGTTCTTGAAGGTATTTCCTCGCTTCTTCACCTTGCACATAATATTTGGCTACCAACTCATCTAGCTCATTGTTGAGGAAGGTAATCTCCTGTCTGCTTATCATTAGATCGATTAGAGCTCCATCCAGTTCGTCTGAGGTTTGTTCCAGTCTGAGATTGGCCTCATCATACATGTTCCCAAGAGTTTCAATTTCAAGGTCGTAATCCCTGAAAGAAGAGGCAGAAGCTTCATCAGTAATAAGAGTATTGACATGAGATGAGGAGTTACCTGAAGCTGATTCTGATTCAGACTCAGAATCCCATGACCCTACAAAGGCAACTCCATCCTCTTCTTCATCATCACTGGATTCAGCATTATCATCCTCACTGAAGGTTGCACAAAAGGTTTTCTTGACTTCAGGGGACTTGCTTCTGAGGTTAGCACAATCAGCCCTCACATGACCAAAGCCTTTGCATTCGAAGCATTGAGGACCTTTGGGGTCTGAGGATTCCTTGGAGAGTTTCCTGACAGGTTTCTCAGACTTCCTCCTCTCTGGCCTCTTGCTGGAAGAGCTTTCTCCCCTTTTGCTTCCAAACTGCTTGGTTTTCTTGTCTCTGAGGAAACGAGCTAATTTCTTTGTCAGCAGTGCCAAATCCTCTTCATCCAGATCCTCAGAGTCATCATCATGGACTGGACTGGATTCCTTGCCAGAGGAAGTGCTTTGAGGTTTCATTTCCACCTTGAAGGCTGTGGACTTTCCTTTGAATTTTTTGCAGTGAGTCATCTCCCATGACTGCAGGATTCCCATAAGTTCATCAACACTCATGGTTGCAAAGTTTGCTTGAAGCTCTAGGGCAGCAATCTTGGGGTAGAACCTCTCAGGGAGTGTACCTACAATCTTAGTCACAATCTCCTCATTCGAGTAAGTTTTCCCAAGCTGTTGAGCTTGGTTGGTTAGAGTTCGAATCCTACCAAAAAAGCTGTTAACAGTCTCATGCTCATCCATACACATTTTATGAAATTCAGCATCTAGAGAAATGAGTTTAGATCTCCTTACTGATGTGGTACCCTCATAAGAGTTTAGCAAGATCTCCCAGGCTTCATACGCTGTGGTGCAGTTGGAGATGAGGAAGTATTGGTCATCTGACACAGCACTGAAGAGAGCATGAAGGGCTTTCGAGTTCATGTTGGATAGACCCTTTTCTTCCTTGCTCCAGTCATTCATGTCTTTGGGAGTGGTCACACCATCCTTGGTAACATTGGGAGCAACATATTTGACCAGGACAGCATTCCATGCCAGATCATCTATGGACATCAGAAAGGATCGCATCTTGTTCTTCCAGAAGGCAAAGTTAGTCCCATCAAAGAGAGGAGGCTGAGTGTAGTTCCACCTTTGACTCATCTTGCTTTAACAGATCTCTCTCGCAAGAGTGTGGCTCTGATACCACTTGTTAGGTCCACTAGGTTAAGCAAGTGAGTAACTTTGTGCAGTGGTTCACTGAGAGTGTCTGAACACAACGAATGAACAAACAGATTACTGTATCAAGTGTAATGAAATGCACAGCGGAATAAAAACAAGCACAAAGTAAATAAACAACACAAGAGTTGTTGACCCAGTTCGGCCTTCGGCCTACGTCTGGGGGATACCAATCCAGGAGATTATTTCACTGTGTGTTTTCAACAATGGTTTACAACCACACACAATCGATGAAATAATGTTGACTGCCTTCACTCCAAACTTCAAGCAGATAGTTGTAATGACCAGCTCCTTCCCCGGATCTGGTATAGGTTTCCCACCTATTTCAACTCCCCAAAGCAACCACTCTGAGTTTCCCTTGAAGTAGCCTGTGAAGCAGACCTCCTTGTTGAGTGAGTGAATAAGATGTTGTGTTTCCTCCTGTTTCGCCTCAAGCAATCCCTTTTTGATGTATCTCAGATTCAATAACTGAATAGAGAACAATTTGATACCAATAGGATTGCTCTAGGCTTGGTCGATCTTCCAGCTGCAGATAGAGACGATGCACACGAGGCTGGAGATCGAAGATCCTTCTCAATAGTAGTTTCTGAGAGCTCTAGAGAGTTTCAGAGTAATTTCGAAATGAGAGTTGTGAGAAGTGTTTGAATCAAGCCTCCAAAACTCTTCTTATCCAGCGAGCTCTGCAGGTTCAAACGGTCTAATCCCAAATGGGGAAAGGGCCGTTTAGATTAGGGCAAATCTTGGCTGATTGATCTTTCCTTAATTCAGGAGGGATCCCTGTAAACAAATATTAGTATTTACCCTCCTGATTAGGAAAGATCCGTTGGGCCCAAATCCAGTCTTCAAGATAAGTCTTCAGTACGCACAAGCAGACTGGTGCTGTGAATGTTCTTCTATCGTGTTCAATCATCGGCTGTGAACTTCCATCAAAACCTTGACTCAACAGCAGCTGCTGTCCAAGCAGAACAACGCGGGCGAAACTGCGCTTTATGTTGCGGCTGAGTGTGGACAGGTTGATGTAGTAGAGGAGATGGTGAAGCACTGTGATGTCGGCTCAGCTGGGATCAAAGCCAAGAATGGTTATGATGCATTTCATGTTGCAGCCAAGGTTGGCAATTGGGTGAGCTAATTTGCTTTGATCCCCTTTCGGAAAATTCGACTGTGTGTAGTCTGTGTGAGTGTGTGTGTTGAGTAAGCTGAGGAAAATAAAGTCCAGGACTCTTCTTGTGTGTTGTGTCTTGAAGGGTAGAATGGGTACAAATTTGAGGTGTGCCCCAATCCTATTCCAATGTTGTGTGTTTGAAGTAAAACAATGAGTGTATATAACCGAACCAATCTCAAGTTCCAACAACCAGATGCGAAAATTGTCAAGAAGCTCTCCACACCCAAACACCAGAAGAATCCACACCATTCATTCTGTAAGCTCAGCATGACCTCGAGCCGTAGATTCAGTCAAGTGACTAGTGGGTGTCGAGGTCCAAGGAGCTCCTACGAATCAATTAACAGTGATTTGACTGCTATTCACATAGGAGTAACATGTACCGACCGGTCGTGGAAAACATGAGGAAAAAAATGAAAACTTTCATGGAAACTAGTATGTCGCCCACTGCAGCTGATGAGGCGCACTTTCTCCGTCCACGAAATGTCCCATTCATTTCTCCAGTCATCCATTTCCCTCTTTATTTATTGACCCAATTGGGCGTTCGAAGCACAGAGCTTTTGGAATTCCATCGGATTTTTGGCTCAGAAGTTGAGATCCGAGCACTCTCGCGCGCGATTGAACGGCATGGAGAAAGCTATTAATCGACAAAGGATTCTACTGGAGCACCTGCAACCAGCTCGATTGGGTTCTCCACACGCTCTGCAATCTGATCTTTCTGTAAGTTTGTTTATTTGTGCCGCAAACTATATTTGATTTAAATCTTGGTGCACTTGACAAACTACGTTTGTCATCGTAGGATCAGGTAGCTTTTATTTTTTATTTTTTTTCGGAAAAAAGGGGTAAAAAGATATGGACTTTTGCAGTCCTTTTATGTGATTTTTCATTTTTTGTGTTCGATGACAGCTAGGCAATCTACATCCAGAAACGTAATGGGAATTTTACGCTGGTTGTCAACTTAACGTGTATGTTGAAACTTGAGCGTATTTAATTTTGTTTTACAGCCCTCACTATGTTTGGCGGGGGAAAATTCTGCATATGAGAGAACAGCTGCTTTTGGAGATGACATTGTCATTGTGGCGTAAGTTGCTCTCACTTAAGTGTTTGGATGCCCTATTGTTCACATGGATTTAGGACTTTGTGAATTGTGAGTTTCCATTAAAAGAATTTGATGATTTTGTGACTCATTACAGAGCTTATCGAACTCCCATTTGCAAATCCAAACGAGGGGGATTCAAGGATACACTTCCAGATGACTTACTTGCCACTGTACTAAAGGTGGGATTGGAAACTCGGGACTTGCTCTGTGTAGATATTGAAATATGTGGAAAATCATTCCATTGTGTATGCTATTTGCATTTGTTGATTGGAGAATGTCTAGTTTATAAGAAGAATTGCCTTACTGAGGGTTTTGGTTTGGCTCTTATTTGATTCAAGTTCAACGCTATGCGCTGAATGTACTTTTCTCCATTTTTCATGCTCCTCTTAGCTATTCTAGCAACTGGTCTTGGTTGCAGGCACTGGTTGAGAGAACAAATGTCAATCCTGCTGAGGTGGGAGATATAGTTGTTGGAACAGTTCTGGCTCCAGGTTCACTTAGGGGTATTGAGTGCAGGATGGCAGCATTTTATGCAGGTTTTCCTGGTATTTTTCCTTCCCTGCCAAAATTATTACATGTATTTCCCTTCACTCCATGTCATGCTGGAACAACAATGGCTTTCTCTAGCTCCTTTGTCTTTGAATTATTATCTCTTAATGTAGTACTAGTACTTGCCTTACAATGTTTTCGTGTTCGATGTCCTTTAAATTTGTATTATTTCATACTCCTTTCCAGACAATGTTCCTATCAGAACAGTCAATAGACAGTGTTCATCTGGTCTCCAGGCTGTGGCTGATGTTGCTGCCTTCATACAAGCTGGATATTACGAGATAGGTAAAAGTTGTGAATCAATTTGTTGCCTTCCCAATGGACATGGACATGAATCTATTTACCTGATATCATGATTATTACCTGCCATACAGGCATAGCTGCTGGGTTGGAGTCTATGACAGTAGATAGCATAGGCAGTATTAAGAGTGTAAATCCAAAAGTATGTTAAATGCAAGTTTCCTTTGTATTATATCTTCTGAGCAGATGTGTTTCATTGAATATGACACTTACACTATCTGTTGTACTGTTCACAGGTTGAGAATTTTGCTCAAGCGCGTGACTGTCTTCTTCCTATGGGTATTACTTCTGAAAATGTTGCAGAACGTTATGGAGTGACCAGAGAAGAACAAGATCAAGCTGCTGTGAGTTTCCTTCTTTGTTGTTCAGTTTTTTTGGTGAAGAATTATATTCAATTGGCTAGCAGCTAGATTCCCTTATAAATTCGTAACAACAGGTCATCTCCCATCAACGTGCTGCTGCCGCAACTGCAGCTGGAAAATTTCGAGATGAAATCATTCCAGTTTCTACAAAGGTAGAACGAGTAACCAATATTACTATTTTGTTCTAAAAAGAAAACTGCTTTTATGGTTTAGTGATGATAATTTAATTTTGAAGCTGGTGGACGCCAAAACTGGTGAGGTGAAGCCTGTTACAATCTCAGTGGATGATGGCATTAGACCAAACTCAAAAATGAGCGATCTGGCAAAGTTGAAGCCTGCATTCAAGAAGACTGGAACCACAACTGCTGGTAGATAAGTTACAGAATTGATTTTTTGTGTTTGTCGTGTGGATTATAACTAAATTCTACTAATTTCTCCAGGTAATGCCAGCCAGGTGAGTGATGGTGCTGGAGCTGTTCTCCTGATGAAAAGAAGCACAGCTCTCCAAAAGGGGCTTCCTATTCTTGGGGTATTCAGGTGAGACTAAGAATTTCATGAATACGCCTATCCATTTATTCCAAGCTTTTTTATATTATAATACAGTGTTTTTGGTGTAAAACCTAGATGAATAACTAGCATTCAATGCATTATGAACATGTGAATCTCCAGTTTGTTAGGAGTTACCAATTTTATACTGAACTCTTCTACATCTGTGGATTACTGTTTTTTTAAAATGTTCTGGAACATCGTTTGGGTGACTTGGACAGTACACTTGACCTTTCTTAGGATGAAAACAAAGCTTGATTTACTTCCTTAAGGACTTCGATGTTCTTTTTTCTTTTGCCCTGAAAATAGAGAAACATTTCAGGAGTTTTTCTGCTGTGGGTGTGGAACCTGGTGTCATGGGCATTGGACCGGCAGTTGCTATTCCTGCTGCAGTTAAATCAGCTGGTCTGGCACTTAGTGATATTGACTTGTTTGAGATAAATGAGGTATTTGTTTGCCTGAGCAGGAATAGTTTTGAAGCTTAGATTTGTTCCATCAATCTTTGAATTGTGAAACTCTGCCATGAAATTTGCAGGCATTTGCTTCCCAGTATGTTTATTGCTGCAAGAAACTTAATCTTGATCCTGAAAAAGTAAATGTCAATGGAGGAGCAATGGCCCTCGGCCATCCCTTGGGAGCTACAGGTAATCTACTCAACTACTCAGTACTCACAAGATGGATTGATTAGTAGAAACACGAGTATATTATATTTAAGCCTCTGGCTTATTCTTCTACTTCAGGGGCTCGTTGTGTTGCTACACTTCTTCATGAGATGAAACGCCGAGGGAAGGATTGTCGTTATGGTGTCATCTCTATGTGCATAGGTATGTATTTAACCACTTTTTTGCTGATGTGCAAATTCAGAAGTGTTATGCATATGTAGTACATATTTCTCGAGGGTAATTAACAAATTATCGCATATGAAAATACTAAAACTTCAGAAGAGAAATTCTATGTAAAATAAATGTGTAGTAAAGAGTTATCAAACACGAAGGGATATGGAGATTCTTTTGGACATGTAGCATTTCCTCCAATTGCTCTCCTTTTCTTCCTTTAATATCCATTTATTTACCTAATTAGACATCGTACAAAAGATAATCTCTCCTCTTAACAGTCAACATAATAATAGTATTTCTTTCCATTTCTCATTTCTACTAACTTTCATTTGTGGTGAAGTTATGCTGAAAACTTGATGTTGTAGTATTTGCCAATTGCCATCTATAGTAGCATTAAATAATTCACTTTTTGAATATGCTTCTGTTAGAAACGATGGACATGAGGTTCCAACAAAAAATGAATACATTCTTTTTACTACTACTATGTTTCACACTTTTGACTTGAGTGCCCACCAATATGCCCACTGTATACTGATCCTCGGATGTTCCGAAGGTTCTGGAATGGGTGCAGCAGCTGTACTTGAACGAGGGGATTGTGTGGACGACCTGTGCAATGCACGTGTGGCGCCTGGTAACAAGTTCTTGTCCCAGGATGCAATATAGAGGGCAGACAAGGATGCGGAATGAAGAGTTTATGTTGTTATTTACTGTAGCAGTCTCGGACAGATTAATATGGTTTTGTGAGTCAGACAGTGGGAGTAAGAGTAGATGATAAGTCAGCTTTGTGTATGTCTGATCAGTGTATGCTTGCTGCTGAAATTTGGTTGTGTTACTCATGTAACGACGAACAGTATACTTACTGTATGTAGGATGATCTTGTGAAGAATGAATGAATAAAATGTAGTAGGAGTAGTATATTTATTGATGACGTGTGTATGTGTGGTGACACAGCAATGAATAGATGATAGTATAAGATCAACATTTAACAATGGGGGTCGGACAGTTAATCTCCATAAGGCGCCGATGAAGGAAAGGCCGAAAGGCTACTCCAAATACTCCTACATAATAAATAAAAATTAAATAAAATATATAGAAGTACTATATATATATATATACTAGTCCTCATTCGCGCGCTACGCCGCGCAATCACTGATGAATGTAATATTTTTCACATACAAAAGTAAGATGGTAGCTATGATATGTCTGAAATTCTAAATGGTCTTGTTTCTGGGTAAATATGTAAGGGCAATATATTTTTCACATACAAAATTCCTGGAAAACTAAGACAAGGCTTCCAGCTTTTTGTGATGTGGGCAATTGTGTCCCATATCGCTTTGTGCATAAAGCCCAGCACACTAGGGCCTTGAGAGTTCACTTCCATTGGGTTGCACCATAGTCCTCAATCACTGCTTCCTTTTTTTGTTGCCTTGCTTTTGCCACAGAAATCCATGGGTAATTAAACCGCTGTTCCAAGGGATCCACCAGCATCCTCACCTCATTAATTGCCACGCCTCATTAATTGAGGCTGACCCTTTTTTCTACCCTATACTCCGGCTATCCAGCTATGATACCAAACTCTTTCAAAATTTGCATGTCTAATTGATTTTCCAGATTTGATCCCAAATCCTGCCTTTGACTTGTTCTACCCTTTTTCTGTGATGAATCTCCAGTATAAATACATCCTCCTCTTGGCCAATTTCTCAGACCAACACAGACAACAGCCTTCTCAGTGAAACCTTCCTCCGAAGTAGTGATTGAGGTCGTTGGTGTTCTCTTGGTGAGTTGAAGGATCTTGGTGATTCCAATGGGTGATGCTTGGTGCAATGGGATTGGTCCTGAGCCCTAGAATCATATATCGATTTAGTGTCTTATTCATTTTATTGTTATTCTTCAATTTCTTCCCTACTGCTTGTGTCCTCTGTTTTTGGTTTCTGCAAAGTTGTAACATGTGAATTTACTCAGAAGATAGAAAGGCACTAGATCTAAATTCAAAAATATTTTTCGGCAGTCTATTTTTTTTTTTTGGATAAGTTTCGATAGTTTATTGAGAGGCAAATACAGTCCAAATAAGAAAAATATATAAATCAAGTTTATCAACATGATATGGCAGGTGAAATTAAAAGCATAAATTTCAAGAAAAGCTATTCCTAGATTGTTGATTCTTATTGTCACTTGTTGACTCTTATTGCCATACTATAAACCGTGGCAAATCTCATTCACTCGTATTGTCACTTGTTGACTGTTATTGCCATACTATATCCAAGACACCAAATATTGGTACTCGACCAGTTAGATATTCAACAATTACAGGAATATATTCCATAAACATGCCGAAGGTGGGTCTTTCAGTGAGAAAAAAAGAAATGGTTAAGAAGAAAAACTATGTAGAATAAAGTCGCACACCTTGATTCCACCTTTCTCCTGTTCTCCCTGACCCTTAAATGTTGTAAGGGGCTTAGCACCAACATCAACAACATAATCAGCTTCCAGCACATTAATCTCCTTAAGCTTTACACCAGTAACCTGAAAGGTGCGACAAAGGATTTCAATGTTACTCACTGAAGGGGGTCAACAGTGCTAAAATATACGTATAGCTAACAAAAACCTTCCATATGGTGTCTTATAGGTTATATATGTGCTGCTTAACAAAGGATATATGGTTAAGGAAGTTTGGCACCTAGTCTTCTTTCACTGGCTTAGCAACTCCTTTTTTGGAATTAAGTCTTGTTCTTTTTGCTGGGCTGCTTGTAGTGCCAAGATTTATGCTTGGGTCTTCAGCATCTTTGTTGTCCTCAAGAAGGTCCATAAGATTTTTACATACTGCAATATTGCAAATAAGATGGTAACTGTTATGTTAATGTGGAAGTGTATTCGGCCGTGTAGGTAAGGTTGTCATGAAACAATTAGAGGCAATATATAAGGAGTTACCTTTGCGGTCCACTACTTCAGTTGTTTCAGGGAAGTTTTCAATTGTTTGAAGCTTGGAGTGAGGCTAGTTCCTTCTTGCTCGGTAGGTGGCAACACCTGAGGAGATGGAGGGTTTGGCTTGGCAATAACTGCATTTTCTGTTAGGTAGACAGATTATTTATGGGTAATTAAGAATGTATATAAGTTGGAATGCAATAAAATTCGATAATACTTTTATGGTACCTGATGTGATTTCCTGGATTGCTGCCAAAACGTACCCATAATTTAGTGTGGAGTTTTTTGGTGGAGGCTTTTTCCTCACTGTGAATATATATTCTTGCCCTTCAATAGCTTTGTTGCGACAAACGCAAAGTTCTACTTGATTCTACATTTCAAAAGTTTCAACAAGGAATGGTAAAATGTTAGAAAATTTGATGCAGAAATTTTGTAAGTGTTTATAATTATAATTAATGGTAAACTGAATGTTTGTTAATGAACCTCAATACTCAATCCCATAGCTTCTTCAGGAAGTATTCCTAGCACTGCTTCAGCCATTTCCTCAAAGGCAACACATTTTGCCTTTGTGTTGTTCTGAGTTATTTCAATCTCAATCTTTACCCTGCAATAATTTGATTATGAATTGAGTTCCTTGAAATAAATTGTGGGAAGAGCTAAAATATTGATTTATTGTAAGTGAATGTACATTTCTATTGCAGTTTGTAACTGTTCACACTGCCAACACTGGTATGTTTTGCCAATATCAGCATTTGTGGAAACATAGCATCTTGAACAACCAGCATAGGATATAATTTCTTTGGCCGGAATGAGTATTTGGTAGTAGCCCTTGCATACATACTCACCTAACTGCAGAAAAATTGTATAAATATTATAGAAGAAACAAGCAGAATATGTTTGAATAAGTGGCCTCACCTGTGTAGAAGACAGCATTTGACCTAAAGAGCCCATGTTTCCAGTGTTGTGTAATGGCTTGTATGTTGCATTCCAATATGATTTGTCAAAGGTTAACTGATCCAGGTATGCTTCATTGTCTTTCTTCCTATATTATAAATATATGAGTAGTGTTTGCAATGAAATTGTGTTGCTGTAATATATAGTGTTGTATGTGTACCATTGTAGTAGCATGGCTACTTCAGGATAAGGTGGTTCATAGACAATGTTTGCCATTGATACAGCAGAAACAGACACACCTATTGCAGTTTAAATGCGTGGCAAATGTATTAGGAATGAATCAATTTGACAAGTAATTGCAAAGTTATTTAAAAATAATGATCAAGAGAAATCTCAATTACACAGTTTTATGTAAATGACTAACCACTAAATGGCGATGCCTTGACATTCAATATAGCAAAGATAGGGCGGTTATGAAGTTTTTCCATGATAGCGGCCCCCTCACCTGCTATTAGTTCATTCCAGATAGTGAATCTTGTTGGTATTTTCCTGGGGAAATAGATGGCAAATATTACTGTAATAGGTTTAGCATAAGAGTATTTGGTTCTGTTCTAAAGTTGCAAATAAAATTACTCTTCAGTTATGATGATGAATTCCTGAAGAGTATCATTGCGCCTAGTCTTTGGGGGTGCAACATTTATCACTATGGCAACAATATCTGCAATTGAAAAATAGAAAATATGTAAGAATTAATGGTATGAATTGAGTTCGTACATGACAATGTTTTTATTAATGGAATTTGCTATTAGCTAAGGATTACTGGATAGGAAAGACAAATTGCTGCAACAATTAAATCCAAATTTACTAACCTATGTAGTCCTTCGTTTGTAAACAATGAGGAAGCGCGGACAATCTAGTGAAAGGTGGCTTGCCTACGAAAAGTTGTATAAGCAGATCATCAACTGGGCACACAGTTGCCTTTTGGTTTAGGATGAGCTCCACCTCATGATTAAACCCCGGCAACCCTGCTGTCATCGCTTTTGAAGTAAAAGCATTAATTTCATATGTCTTGAAAAGAAGCAAGCACCTGTCCATTTTCTCGATATCCTTATCAAAAGCACATGCTCTAATCTTTGTTCCCTATAGATCATAAGGTAATAAGTGATAAGGTAATAAGTAAGTATATGAAAAAATGTTTCAGCATTCCATGAAACAACAATTTATCTTCTCATAAAAGAGAGTAGCTTGGGATAGTTATTGTTTTCCTGAAGAGACAACTCATAAAAATATGTTCTACAACTTATAGGCAATCAATCATAGTTTTTTCTGCCTTGCTTAAACAACGACATGTTTGGAACAAGGCACAAGGAAATTAGATAACAATCCTGACAAAGAGAAATACAGTACTGTAGATTGAAGTAAGTGTGTTAAGAACAGAGAAAACAATACATTTGTTTGCAGGCTGACGTGGTATTTCTCATTCTTGGTTTAACATGCAATTATCATATGTAGAAACAAACTATTATAATGAAGCATGGTGAAGGGGAACTGATAGATGTTTCAATTGATTTTCATACTTTGTAATGAAAAAGAAGATAGCTTGTTTAAAAAAATTCATATTTGATGAGAGTGCTTACCTTGTCATCTACAAAGACATATCGTTTGTAGTGTCTGACAACATCTTTTGAAGAAGGCTTCTTGGACAATCGTGTGGAGGATGTCTGAATAAGCATCACCTTTATGAACCAGTTAGTAGACTGCATTCCCAAGTTAACAACATCCATCATCCCATCTGTTTTTTGTTGCACCTTTCCAACCTCCATGAGTGTTCACTTTGCTTCGCTCTGCAATCGTGTAGAAGAAATGAGAATTGTGAGTAGAAAAGTGTAATGCAGGAAGGCTTATGATAGTTTATATTGTGGTTATGGGCTCATCAAGTACATTAGGTATGAGAGGTACGTGATGCAGCATGGGGAACAGATTTGTCTTCTGTTTTGGGCAATAGAAAATGGGAGTTTGTCCCACCTACCCAGCTTACTGTTGCTGAATAGTAGTATGATAGGCTGTGAGTTGGTATTAGATTTTGTCAGGCAGATTTTGTGTGAAAAGAAGTCTGGCAGAAGATACAGATCAACTATAATGCATAAAAAAACATGGGAAAATATGATGCAAGCTGATTTTTATAGAGAATTAGAATATTATTTTATTTGGTAAAGGACACTTACCCCATTTTTTGGTAGCCAACGAAAGTTCAATAATCCTTATTGATTTACTTTAAACAAAGAATATTTTTTTAACCAGATAATTGGCACAACACATGAGAACAACTTGCACATGAGAACGATAATCCCCTTTGCTTTAATTAGAAAGATTATAAGAAATAAAGTGAAAATATATGGACAATGATACAAGGTGCAGTGTAATATAGAAGAGTAGATGACATGCTCACCAGTCCCTTCCCTGCTCTCGAACCACATATGTCACAAGACCATGTCTCCTGAAACAAAGAAATAATTCCCTTTCAGCTAAAAGAAACGGAAAATTGCACATGATACCAAAAAATAGTGTATCCAAAAATGATACAAGGTGCAGTGTAATATAGAAGAGTAGATGCCATGCTAGAAGTTGAATTTGCTTTTCATTTTTCAGTTTTTTTTTTTTTCCAAAAATAGTGTATCCATATCATCTGTTGAAAGAAGATCTAGCTTTCATTAACAATTATAAAAGGGTGCCCTTTCTATAGGGCAATGGAATGAGGAAATCCAATACAACCAAAAGTTAAAATATTCTCCAACATAACTCTAAATCTAAAATGAGAAACAAACAAACATACATCATAAAAACAAATATTAGTACAATTATTCAATGTATACAAGAAGAAAAATAAAATTAAAAAAGGACAATTATATATTCAATGTAAGGTCATACCAAGAACAGAATCCAGATCATCAATGCTTCTTATAGAGCAATGAGAGCTTATAGCACTTAAATGTACTTTGTGCGATTAACAGATCAGGCCTGCAGACTTTTTGAATCCAGAAAGGCCTTCAAAGCCGTCTCTTGTAGAAGAGTGATAAGAGGCCGCTCAACTGAAGAAATTGGAATAAGAATCAGATAACAAATCTATTAAAAAAATAAAGAAAAAAATACATGTGAGAAGACAAAATGAACATATTTTATTTCAAAAAACTCTTCAAAGACAGACTCACAAATATCACAAATATAGTAAATTTATTCTAGTGTTCAACATACTTTACAATTAATTCCCGTATTTAAATAACTCATATGGCTTAAATCTAATAAGGAACCAACTGAGTAGAATAAAAAAAAATGTGCAAGCATAACCATTCAATGAACTTGCATGAGATCTCATCTTTCCATCTCTGAACTTAATATGCAACAACCTGGGGAAAAAAAAAATAGAAAAGTAAGTAGATACGATGCAATTACTTTAAACATTTTTTAAAAAAAAAGCTAAACAAAATTGAACATATTTGATTAAATTATAGCGATCGAAAAAAGTAGAGAAAACTATTATTACCTCTTAACTATATATATAAAATGCAATGAAGTGTTGAAGGATTTTATGCACGGGCCTTTTAAAGTAAGAAATGTGTGCAATACATGTGTACACTTTTAGGAGCTGCTCAAAACTTTAGTAAAGTTGAGAGCATTAATATAAAAATATTATCACACATTTATCAGATAAATAGATAGAAGAGAATTGCAATCTTCAAGTTGATAGATTTGAAAAGAAAAATATTTGTACGAATGGTGCCTGTAAAGCCTGGAATAATTATATGTTGATACCCGCAGCATGCAGGAGTTCTTGATACACAATATTTCGTGTCCATTCAACAACACCTGCATTTTGCTGACTTTTCAAATCGCTTGGCCGAATCATTACACGTAATGTCTCAAATGATTTCGCGCGAGATAAAGCTACATATAATTGGCCAGGCATAAACACAGGTTCCTTAAGATAAACGCCTACATGCTCTAATGTTTGGCCTTGTGATTTATTGATTGTCATTGCGAAGCAGAGTTTTACTGGGAATTGGATACGGGTAAATTCAACAGATGATTCATGAATTTCTTTTGGTTGCAAAGGTATTCTAGGTATGAATGTAGTTGTTCCAGCACAAGGTCCAGTAATAATTTCTGCTTCTAAAAGATTGTGCGTCATGTGTTTGCATATCAATCTAGTTCCATTAGATAAACCATTGGACGGAGCCAAGTTTCGCAACAACATAATCGGGACTCCCCTTTTTAAACATAAAATATGTGGGGACATGCCATTTGGAGTAATCGTAGCAAGAAAGTCCTCATAATGTGCTTGCTGAGATGGATCCTTTGTTTTATTTCTTGATATGGATGTCATAACTTCGCCTGGGATTTTATCTAAAATTATTTGATTGATCTCATCAACAATTTCGTTTGTTGTTGTTAGAATAGATCTTGAAACAAATGAATCTCCGGAAGAAGAAGAAGATAGTATGTTTTGAGGATATATTGTACTAATTAACGACGGTAATGTGTCATTATCAAATGGTATTAAAGTATTAATCGGAAACCTAACCTCCCCTTCAGGAGAATTAAGGCATGTATTATTACCAATTCCTTCTAGAAAAGCAGCAAAAGCAGGATCATTTTCCGCACGCATATTTTTGGTCAAATGGAATTTATGTGCATTGCTAAACAAAGTTGATGATACTACACTTGATTCAATGAACTTTTGTGGCGTTTGGTATGACTGGTGTGATCTGGCGGAAATCGCCACCAAAAATAATGACCTTCCCGCCAAAAGGCTCTGTCACGTCAGTAATATCTCTTAATGTATTATCCAAAGCCTCAATAAGCTCTTTCCGTGCCATTGAAATCTCGTCCCATATAATTAAAGAAACTTGTCTCAAATGTGTTGCTAGATTAGATTGTTTTAATATGCTACAACACTTATGTTGAAGAATATCTAATGGCAATTTGAACTTAGAATGTGCGGTTTGGCCATTTGGTAGTAAGGAAGCTGCCACACCAGACGTTGCAACAGGGATTGCAATTAGTTTAGCTTTTGCAGCATAAGACAGTATAGTGTTGTAAAGGTAAGTTTTCCCAGTTCCAGCAGGACCATCAATGAAACACACAAAAGGTAATTTGTGAAGTAATTTGGATGTTATTATATCAAATATGGTACGTTGTTCTTGATTTAGACTGTCTGCCGTTGGGAGATTATCATACACTGAAGCATTCATAAAAGAATTTTCTTCAAAGGCCTGGTCATTTGTAGAAGAAGAAGCAGGTGTTGTTATTATAATACCAAAATCAGACAGATTGCTTCCAGCTGGTGCAAGATGTTTGTTCACTGCTGCAACAGCCAAAATTTCCAAGCACATACTACTAAGAATAGTGGATGAATTTGGTGCACAGGTACAGAACTCGTAGAATTGTGTCCATAGATTTTGGGGTTCAGCAGGGCTACAAAATAAAAGAAGAGTAGCGAAAAGTTGTGCAAAAGAATTCGGTAGTTGAAAGTGGGAAGCCTCAACCAGGCAATCAATGAGTGCAGTGTCACTTTCTAATAACCCCAATGCAATAGATGCAGCTCGGAATGTTTCATATCTTACTCCGTTCACTGTAGCAAGGTCAGTAAAAGAAGTTGGTGCTCGACAATGTTGTAAGAGGAGTCGTAAATAATAGCGTTCGTTCTCAGATGGGCGTGCTGTGACGATACGACCTATGACAATGTTACGTTCCCTTTCTTTCCATTCCTTTTTTACACGATTCCACACAAATCGTTCAGGGAATTCGCGATACAAAAGCTTTGCTGCTCTAGCAAAAGAGTTTGTTCGATTGGTACGGAAAAATTCTGTAAGCATTGTACGCTGAGCGTCACTATTCCCAACAATTTTTTGTAATTGGGTCAGTAGCACGAAAAGTAGTATACTGATAATTTGGTAAATGCAATTGAAGAGCTAGTACAGGAGGTTGCATTTCGTTCATATTGAAACTAAAAATACGCCAGCATGCCTCAGGAGGTGCAACCCAACGACCTGTTTGAAAAGCAGTAATTTCATCAATTTCTTGTACTTGATGACCTGAGCCGACTGAGAAAGCAATCTGATCATGGCCCTTATAGACATATTTGTATAGATACTTCACTAATTTAATTGTGGAGCAAACCTCAACGTTAATATGGCAATCAAATTTAGCCAATAAATATGGATTGTAAGGAATAACCCATCTGTTATCCAAAAGACGGTTACGTGAGAATGCCACAGATCCATTATTACGCCTCCGATACTGAGGGTATCCATTCGGTGCATGTGTTGTGTGTTCAATGAAATCCTTTGGATAATGATTTTTGCACTTCCCATTATGCATACAAACATTGCTGGGATTAAGCAAGCCGTAGGGGCCATGAAGCATATGTTTACAAACCAAACCATATAAATACCCTTCAGTAGTTTCGTCAGGGAGTTCAGCAGATATGAATTCATCATACTTTAAAGGATTGTCTAATTTGGATTCAGGATACATAATAACTAATATATGAGCATGTGGTAGGCCTCTCTTTTGGAATTCAACAACATATGAGAAGGCACATACACGGCCCAAAAAGATCTTCTTTGAAAAGTTCATGTTTAAGTTCATCCAACTTCATTCGGAAAACCCGAGAGACCAGGTCAGGACGATTAGTGGAACTAACATTTTGAGATAGGTGGTGTTTTATTTCTGGCCACTGTGGATTACAAGTCATGGTAATGAAAAAGTCGGGTTTTCCAAACTTTTGGACCAAAGCCATAGCATCCATATAACGTCGATGCATGTCACGAGGACCCCCTATAAATGATGACGGAAGGATAATTGGCTTTCCAACCATGCCCAAATTATCAACCCCATGTATGTTAAATGCATCTTCAATTCCTTGCATTGTTTCCACTCGGTTTTGTTTTTGTACTTGTTCGGAACGGTAGAAATCCAACCTTTGTGTTTCTATTTTAATGTATTGGTCAACAACATATTGTTGTAACAAGCGACCAGCTGAGAGCAGAATGCTTGGAGAAAGAGGGCGGATTTGCAGGCGGTAGGCGTAGTACTCCCTGATTGAGACATGGCTTTTATCCATGCGTCTTTGTTTATGGGCTATGGGAGGAAAAACAGACACCAAACATTTTAGTGAACATGAATAAAAGTAGGAAAATAAAGGAGACATATAAGGTATTTGTATGAAATGTGTAGAAAGAAGTTTAAAAAGCATACGTTGATGAGCATTTTGAACTGAGTTCAAGGTAGAGAGGAAAGTCTCTGCAGTACTATTATTTGCATCATTTGAGTTTCTTTTTCTTTTCTGAATGTCAGGTTGCCAACCAGGCTGTCCATATGGATGAATTAGAGGGTACTGAAGAGGATCATATGCAAAGGAGTAGTAGGAAAGTTTTTTTGGTCCTCCATGAAATGGATATACTTGAATGTCACGGTCAACATCAGGCTCCCCTGCTTGTCCATCTTGCCATATAATGGAAACATCATCGACCGTAGGATGATTATATACACGCTTGTCATGACGGCGAGACGTTTTGAGAAAAATTTTATAATTATCCAGGCAAGGGAGTTGGTGCAGCTGTCTAAATAAATTCGCATATGGATTTAAAGTTGAGATAGATATCAGTAGAGACACAAGATCTGCATTCAAATCCGGGTTGTTATGCAATCGAGTATTTAACTCTGTAGTAGGATCATAGAAATAAAGTTGCAAATTCCTATGCATATCTTCAGATGGAAATAACGAATTAATGTAATGATGCATCATGCCGTTAACACGGAATACATAAATATTTTGTTCATTTAGGCACAAGGATACATCGTATTTAACTCCTAAAGTCGAGAATGAAAAGGTATTGTTGTAGGTACGGATGAATGTCAGGAAATGATCTGACAGCTCATGCATACCAAGGAAAAGATCTTCCAAAATGGCCGGTACGACTATTGGATCCAACGAAAAAGTTCCAGACGCACAACAAAAGCCTTTAGACTCACCATAGAAGATTAGTGCACCACAGTGAGTACAAGAATTGCATAGTGGAGCAAGGTGTAGTGTATAATAAGTTTCTACGCACCTGTGGTTGCGGTTGTGTCTGCTCGTGTGCATGTCGGTGGGCGGCCCTACGACGACGGGCGCTAATTTGCTGCTGCCGGAGATTTGCATCCTGACGTTGCTGTCGTTGTTGTATAGCTCACAACGAAGGCATGGCTGGAAAAGACAAGAAAGAAGACAAATGTTAAATGGAAGCTAAAACAATAGTATTATCACAAATGCTTAACATAAGGTGAGGGAAAAAAATTGTAATAAAGAAACCTATAGTTAGGTGTATTTATAGAAACAATGGGAAAAAAATAAAAAAAATAAAAAGTTAAAAGGATGAAATAGAGGGGCTAACCTTGAATGGAATTTTCTGAAGGACTGTTCAGGTTGTCCAAATTGTCAATTGTTTGGTGACCGACTTCCAAAACTATAATGGATGCAAATAATGCCCAATTAATGTGGGGAACAATTTATAACTGAACAAGTAGCATAAAGTACAATTTCACTACGTAGGAAATCCAACTTTGAATAATAGAGCAAAGACACATGGGCAAAAAAAATCTGAGTAAGATAATGAACGCCAAGAAACATATATAACTGAATCTGACTGTGAGGTTTTACGATATATTTCAATTTCTATTCAATGAGTAGCTTGATAAATCATGCAAGAGACATACCTGTTGTGATTCTTTTCTTTTATAGTGATCAAAGGACACATAGAGGATTAATATAATAATATTGATTCAATAACTAAATTTAAATAAAAAAAGATTATATATATAACATGTGAAAATAATTTGGCACTATTAGAAAAGAACACAATCTTAGAAAATATTTATGTATTTATTGGTGAAACGACATACCTAGAAATAACCTAAAACCAAAATGAAACACAATCTTAGAACGAAATAATCTGATATGGTGACAAATGCAAAGAATTGCTTCAAAAGGGAATGCTGAAAATATATGTGAAGGTAACACCAGAGTTGTTCAAAAAGACAAACAAAAGCAAAAATGACATGAACAATATGAACACTATCATCTGAAAGTCAGATCGAGTAACTGAGTATTTGGGCAAAAAACTATATACAAGGGCAAAAGATGAGAAAATATAGAACCTATATACAAAGTGAATTAAAAATGGAACTGAATCATGACAGAAAAGCTATTAAAAAATGGGACATGACAGAAACTATGAGCTGGGATTATACAAGTGAAATTGAATTTAAAATGGAAAAGATATGCAAGTCGCTCATGACAGAAAAGATATACACGTGAAATTGAATTAAAAATGGAATTGGCTCAGACAGCAAATGACTGATATAAAGAAAGCATCTAAAACTTTAAAAACAGCAAACACGTGGAAAACCTGAGAATTGAAAAAGAGATTTGTGGAGGGTAAGACAGAAAAATAAAAATGTAAAAGAAGGCATTGTTTGGCCCGTCTAATTTATCATTGGTTTTCATAAGTATAGAAAGATACACCTACTGGATGTTTGATAAAAATAGAACAGAACTATAAAATACAAAAGTACCATTGATAACATTATATACAATAGCCACTCACAACATCAAATTTCGATGGAAAACTTGAAAAACTTGAAAGGGGTTCTTAATTTATAATCCAGGTTGAGGACCACAGAGAAGAGAGACAAATAAACTGAAAGAAGAGTGAATTCATTTTATAAAGCATGATTTCTATCCTGTTTAAATAATTCTCAAACATGTTCAAGAAAAACAAAGTGTAGAAGAATATGTTAAGACTTAATAGGAATAGAAGAGGAAGGCAGCTCAACCCATTTCCAGATATTATTGTTGGTCTTTTGCCATGACTTTCTGCCTTGAAGACAATAATATAATGCATAAATGTGGGGCAGCCACATCCTTAAAATTCATGATCTTGTAATCCCCAATCCCCAAACATGTAAACGGCTAGATTACGACATTCAAGAAAATCCCAATTCATAAATCTTATCTCATAAAAATACTAAATACCACATTCTCACTGAATTGCAACTCAGGCCATAGCCAATCGAATTATTGAAAAAAAAAATTGAAAGGAAATTTGGAAATATGGAAACACTCAAACCTGATCCAGGACAGCCTATTGAAATTTGAAGATACTGAAAATACTGAAAATAAACTTATTGCTCGATTGCCAGCCTATGTTTCATCAGAAACGCAAACCCAAAATGAAAAATTCAAAATAAAAGCTGAGCAGTGAGATCGAAAATACCAGAGCGCAAATATAGGCAAAAAGAAATTATCCAAACTAACAATCATAGCCGAAAAAAGAAAGTACCTAAACCGAGCAACATCAAAAGGCCCAAAACATTAACCTTAAAATTTAACCCCCAAAGCTAGCGAGAAGCAAACGAAACTAAATACAAATTTTGAAATCGAAGGTAAATCATCAAAAGAATGTAGGGTAAAATTAGCAAGAAAAATCAGAGCTCGAAAACATACCAGAGGTGGGCGGTGCTGTACTGCTCCTGAATCGCGTGTGAGCTCCTGGATTGGCCTGGAAACGACGGGAGTACTCCCGAAACTGGCGAGGACGAAGCAGCAGTGGATAATGGCGGCAGCGGTGGATGGCCGATGGGGCGAGCAGCGTTCTCCTGGATTTTCTTGGGAAGAGGCGGCGCGAGCGGTGGAAATTTAGGGAGGAAGTTTAGGGTTGAAAAGAATGAGAAATTTAGGCAGAAGGCGAGTGTGTAGGAAATTGCTATTAGCAAAATAGAGGGGTAATTGAGGAAATTCCAATGCGCATATACTGTACGAAATAGTAGTAGCACATATATATATATATATATTAATATATATATATATTTAGATATATATATATATATATATATATTAGTCCATTATTTTTCCTAAAATATACTAAAACCGTATTCAACGATGAAAACCGAAAATTGAATTTTCGGTACAATTTTGGGGAGAAGATTATTGGGGATGGGCCGAGGATCGGGAAATTTCTCGGGGATTCTTTCGAGGATGGGGATGGGGGAAGTAGTCCCCGCCCCGGCCCATCCCCAATAAATTTTATATATTATACTTTATAAATTTTATATGTTAAATTTAATATTTTGTATGTTATATTTTATTGATTTTTATTAAATTCCATTAGTCCATTACTTAAAAAACTAAAAAAAAAAAACTAAACTCTAATATAACCTCTATTGGTAATAAATCAAATTATATTATTAATATAAAATAATATATTACATCATTAAATTTATTTATATATTTATAATTTGCTTTATTTTTCATCTTTCTTAAGGAAAATATGGAAAGCAAATGTTGTGTATTTATATATTTTTTTATTATATTGCATGAATTATCGAACTTTATAATGTGAAATTGAGTATTTAGAATTCAAATTTTAATTTGATAGATTGATTATATATTGGAAACAATTATGAACTTTTGATGTGGATTATAATTTATAGTTCAATAATTTGTGTGTGTTTTAATATTAAATTTTTGAAAAATTGGTTTGTAAATGAATCCCCAGTGGGTCCCCGATGGGGATCGGGGAAATTATAATACCCAATGGGGATCCCCGATAAAATCCCCGATGGGGATTGAGCCGGTTTTGGGGATGCTATTGGGGATGGGGATGGGGATGAGATGGGGATACTACTCCCCGTCCCAAAACCGGCTCATTGAAATTCCTAAAGTTGAAATGAATTGATTCCAAGAATAAATAATATCCCCCGTCTTTGATTTTTGCACATAGTATAATATACTTTTTTAGGGTCCGGTTAAGGTGCGATTGCATCAAATCGCAACACATCAAGGAGAAGATCTTGAGCGTCCAATTAAAATCCAAGGGTTGTAAATGCAAAAGGGTAAAGTTGTCCAATAAAAATATGGAACGGTTTTATTAATTACGAAATTAACGGATTAGTACGTATCTTTAACGGATTTACTGCATATCTTAAACGGATTTGTATCCTAAAATATCTTACAACAGAAAAATTCACTAAAATTCACTAAAAAATATTAATTTGTATCATTATTATATTAATTTGTATTAATTTGTATTACAAAAGACACAAATTATATTAATTTGTATCATTATATCCCCCGAGATGTACAACTGTTTTCATCGAGATAATAATACACTTTGCAGAGATGTTATATCTTTTCAGCGATGTATATGTACTCTTTTAAGCGATAAACAATTAATTCTTTAAGCGAGTTCACTATATTCTTTTCAGCGATACATCATATGTTTTTATTTTTAACGAAATTATTGATTCCTAATTAAAACATATTACTTTCAGCGATAGAACGTAATACTTTTCAGCGATGGAAAGTGCTTCATTTCATCGAGTTTGTACGATTAGTTTCAGCGATGACTTGAAATTCTTTTCCCCGAGATGTGCAACTGTTTTCGTCGAGATACTAATACACTTTGCAGAGATGTTATATCTTTTCAGCGATGTGAATGTATTCTTTTAAGCGATGAGCAAATAATTCTTTAAGCGAGTTCACTATATTCTTTTCAGCGATACATCATATGTTTTTATTTTTAACGAAATTATTAATTCCTAATTAAAACATATTACTAACACAAATTATATTAATTTGTCTCATTATTTTCAGCGATAGAACGTTATTCTTTTCAGCGATGGAATGTGCTTCATTTCATCGAGTTTGTACGATTATTTTCAGCGATGACTTGAAATTCATGTTTTCGTCGAGATACTAATAAACTGGCAGATATGTTATATCTTTTCAGCGATGAGAATTATTCTTTTAAGCGATGAACAACTATTCCTTTAAGCGAGTTCACTATATTCTTTTCAGCGATACATCATAAAAAACCATAATCACTGAAACAATTCATAAGACTAAATCAGTTAAAAACAACCAAACCATTCCAACCATTCAAACCATAAAACAATTCAAACCATAAATCAATTCCAACCAAAACATTTCAACCATTCAAACCAAAAATCAGTTCAAACCATTCAAACAAACCATTCAAAAACCATCACTGAAAACAAGTCATAAACAAGTCAACCATAAGTCACTGAAACAAAGTCACAAACATCACAAAATCAGTTCTAAAATAACCATTCAAAACATCTTAAACACCAGGGGAAGACTCCTGAGGCTGAAAGATGGCCCGATGCATCGCCCTAAGCATATGAAACAGATCTACCCACATATTTGTAAAAACCATTTTACGTTGATTCAACTGCCGTGGAGTATTTGCAAATTAGACTTTAACACTGCGATAATGGTTCCACATTTCTTGCAGCTGTGTGGGGTCAAATGAACGACTGTTCACATCACCACCATTAGATCTGCCTTCTAGTTGGAGGACACCAATATGAATATCCAGAGCTTGGAAGTGGGTGATGGGTGATTTTCACTACTCATATTTTACCACAAGCGGATGGTTGTCATCAAGTAATAAAAACCGGTGAATACCGGGTCGAATCCACAGGGAATTTCAGAATATTATTTCATTCCGGAGAAATTTTAATTGTTCTTAAGTTCATTAATTATATTTAATATATTTAAAAAGATTTGTTTAATTCTAATGGTGATTTAAATTAAAAACATTGACATTAAATTAAAATAAAGCAAATTAAAGTTTTAATTGATAAAAATACTAATGGGAGTTGATTGTAATATTTTAAATATTGCCATCTTTATTATAAAATAGAAATTGCATTATGATTTGACATTTCCCAATGTTCTAAAAATCAATTTCTTAATTGTAAATATTTTTATAAAGATTAAAAATATAATAATCTACTAAAAATTCCAAATTATGCTTAAACGGACTTCATGGAAGCTGATTAGATTATCTAACATTTTGCAATCATTATTCTAGGCCTAAATTTGAGTCTTTCCCAAGCATACAAATTTTCCTATAACAATTAATAGGCACTTTTCATTTCCCAAATCATTGTGCACATGCCAGAATCCCTTTTTAATGTAATTTATTCCCAATTCCGGTACTAAAATATTAATTCTACTTTTTATCTCCCGATTTCACAAAACAGAATTTATGGAATTAGATTCTAACATTTAAATTATGCAAAATAGTGTAAATAATCTAACAATTATGGTAAAATAATAACAAAACATGGTAAACTGGATTTAATTAATAATATTAAAATGCAGACAGATTAGAATTAATGTCAGATTACTAAAAATAGATAATTCAGATTGATCGATCTATTTGGTTTCTAGCAGATTAACATTTTAGATTACAGATTTGTTAAAAACTTGAAATCTCGATCAACAATGCAGGCATCTGACATACAATCCCAATACAGAGTCTAATATTTTAACAGATTTAACCAGTTTAAGCGATCAAAAGCAGATTACACCCAAAACATGAGATTTCAGTTCTACAGCCTATGCAGAATAGCGCTCAAACTGGATTAAACAGATTCTAATACATTAGCAGATTAACCCAGATTACATAAAAGAAAACATCGACATTTTATTGCTTCCATAAAAGATAGGTTCGTACTTTAAAGTGATTCTGAACTCCCGTTCTAGAACACTTCTAACACGAACAACACAGAAATCCGTCTACAAATTAAAAACATGATAGCAGATTATATTGAGAGGCAAATTCAATTCATTACAATGCAAGAAAAAGAAAGGCAACACCTAGAATAGGAAGAACACGCCCAGAACAGCGTCCTTGATGCATTCCTCCGGCATGATTTTGTGTTTCTGGCCTTCTTCTCCCATTAGCAGATGTTTCCAGAGAGTATTGTTCGAAAATTATGAGTCTGGATATCGAAGAAATGAAGAAAACGGTGTTTAAAACCGAGTTCGGGAGGTTAAGAAACTGCTCAACCGCGACGTCGGTGCATAAAATGGCGCTCGGAGAGGGTTTTAGGCACCACCAAAGAGCAATGGCGCATACGCTGATTTTCCGAATTTTCCAAAACGACGCAAAAAGTGGCGCTCCTCGGTGGTTTCAGGCGCCGCCAAGAAGAAGCGGTGCATTCTGACAATTTCCTAAAATTTGGCAACGGCGCAAAAAGTGGCGCTTGAATGGCTTTTTATGCGCCGCCAAGAAGAGCTGGCGCATCCTGAAGCTTCCTCCATCCGAAATTTTCCCAATTGTTGAAGTGGCGCATAAACTGGCGCTGGAGAGCATTTTTATGCGCCGCCATGCCTATGTGGCGCATTCTGGGGCCTTCCAGTGTTGAAAATTCCGAATTTTGCATCCTTTGACCTCCGAACATCTTTCTTTCTTCGTTTTAATGCCTGAAACATCATTGCAATGTCTTAGAATTGCCAAAGTCTTATTAAAAAGCATAAAACAAGGTAAATTGAGCTCAAATAAGCTCAATTTAATAAGTCTTATTAATATTTACACATCACATGAAATGTACACTAAAAAGCAGTAAAATAAGGTCTCATGCATGCAATTTAGGTTCATTTTATCATAATTTAAGCTTATTTAAATGTGGTTTCACAGGGTGCATCAACATCCTCACACTTAAATATTGCTCGTCCCTTGAGCAATGAGATCAATTAGCACATCAACTTGCCAATCAAGATAATAAAGATAAAGTCTTTATAGTTCTGCCAAATCATAAATTTCAACAATAAAATGAAATAAGAGGGTTCAAAGTTTAATGTACTAGAACTAGGCAAATTGGTATGCATCAGCTATTAGAACCAGATATCCAAAGCACTTACAATACAGAAAACAGATTAATTATACCTAGCACTCAATATGGGAAAGTGAATAATGTAAATATGCTTTTCTTTTCCAGTCTTTAAATATGCTCAATCTATGGCTAGGTTTCACTATATTCTAGACACTTTGGCCGAGTTGTAGACGGTTGAATTCCAGAAGCTACTCGTGTCACCGAATATGTGCCAGTCATCCAGTCAAGAGTTTATGAATTTTATTTGATCACCCTGTTTTTCTTCTTTTTTTTTTTAATCTTGCATTCTTTAATTTTCTTTTCTTTTTTCTTTTTGCAAGATAACTTGTTTTGTTGTTTTTTTTTTTTCAATACAGGGTTCTTACTCTGACTTTATTTTAATTAAGCATTTAAAAAGACTTGGAACGAGCATATTTGTTTATAAATAATGATAACTCTCCACATTTCAAATAACTAGTCTAATTAATCAAATAGTTTTCTGCAAGGCAAATAGAATTGTCATCAATAGCCCAAAAAACTTGCATAACAATTTGACAAAGTCTAGAACTTTAAACTAAGAAACCTAACACTCATTAAATTGTAAAATCGGATTAGAGCAGAACTTTTAGACTTATTTGGATTTTCTCCAGATTGGCATTGATGTGATAATCTCTAAATAATAGCACCACTGGGAAAACACAATTTAAAGTTAAAATAACTAGACATGCATGTACTATTTTATTTAAGCATAGAAAATAAGAAAATAAACTAAAATTAAATTAACTCAAGCTCTTACCATATTCTTCATGCAAATTGATAACATAATACATGAAAAGATCACACCTGAAATATGTAGATCCTAGAAATTCTTTCACCGTATTGGATGTTCCCCTTTTGCTTGCTTCTCATGGCATATCCTGCTTCTTTTTATATTTATATGGTAATTGCTCATACAAAAGATAATTGTTAGAACACATGGCAAATTATAAGTTAAAATAATTAAACCTCATCCATAATTTATTTAAATTCAGATTTTATTATTAAATTTCAGATTTTTATTTATTTTGTAGGCACATTTTATCAATTAAATAATTATGGACAGATTTAATTAAAATATTTAAATTTTATAAATTTACCAAAAGCAAAATACCACAAATTCTAGCAACTATTACATAAAGAAGCTAATTAAATAAGCAAAATAGCACCAAAATAGTTCTAACTATTACAAATTAAACCAAAGAGGGAGCAATCCTATCTAATCAAAAATCTAGATTTCTAAGGATCCATCCGAATCACCTACTTCATCTTCCCTAGGAACATCATCATCCCCTGTAGAGCTTGAACTAGTAGTAGGAGGAATATATCGATCACCTAGACTTTCAGACATGAAAAATTCAAGTCTATTAGAAAGTTGTGAAATTTGTGCTCGTGTACTATCTTCCTTCCTCTTCATCTCCTCTCTAAGCTGATGAATCTCATAGGTCATCCTATTGATTGCGATCTCTGCAGGCTCTACCTTAGTACCAGATGTACTAGGTCTATCAGGATGACAAGTGGGTGTCCCACGGGATGTAGAAGGGTAGCCAAGCTCTGCACATCTTACTCCAGGCTTATGATAGAAATTCTTGAAAGATATAGGGGGCTTTGGCTTCACATCATGAGCATAGGCAGTCATATTCACTCCAGCTCTCTCACAAAGTGTCCAGATCAGTGCAGGAAATCCCAGCACAATCCGTGCAGTGTCAGACGCCATTTTATCCAGCTCATATGCTATCATCTCTCCAATATCAATAGGTAGCCCGTTCTTCAGACAATACACAAAATAAAGATCTTCTGCATTCGGTTGTGAAGTGTGTGAAGTAGGAAATACCTTATGCTTGTAGAGCAGGTAGATCTGATAAAGCGGTGCAGCCATTAAAGTAGCTACAACATTCGCCTTCTTCTCTCCAATGTAGGCCACCCTCTTTTGAGTTTCAAACATCTCTTTCAAAATTCTTTTCTCCAATTCGGGTCCTCCTTCCTCTTCATAAATAGGGTCATGGAAGTGCTTCTTCTTCGTAGCTGGGCAAGAAACATCCACAGTACCATAAAGTTCATTGATCACTGCAGGACCATATGGCACAGGCACTCCTCTAATCCATGAAGTGTAGTGATCATACTGAGCATTGCACAAGAACTGTCTGGTAAGCTCCCAAGAATAAATTCCTTCCGGATGCGCATCAAATTTCATCCATCCTCGACTCATGAGAGCATCATGAACCGAAAATCTCTCCATGTCAGCTTCAGTGAACCCTTTGTCTGCAAAAATCCATCTATCCACCATCTTCTGATAATAAGAATACGCAGTTTGATTGATGAAAATGGCCGGATTAAAAGTATCTCCTGTTAATTCTTCCAGAGGAGTAGTATCGTTCTTTCTATTGTGACTCTTCCTCTTGGTTTTAGATTCACGAGGAATTTCTGGTGAGATTTCCTCCGGGGATTCAGCGACATCTTCTTCTTGCTGTGGATCATCCTCCGTTGGTTGAGCAGAATTGAAGGAAGTATCGTAACCATTATACGAATCGGGAGCTACCAGATTGTTCACAAACTCATCTTCAGCTCCCACAGCAGCCGGCTCCAGAATGGGTTCATTAATTTCTGGTGTCTGTGATGGGGCAGGCTCTGTGGCTTTCAATTTCTTTCCACCATTGTTTCTTGGGTTATTCTTTCTCTTTGGTCTCATGATGACAGAATTTTAGGAAGAAAGGATTGGGATTGGAAAGCTAATTAAACTGAAAGAAGAGAAAAATTGACAGATTTGAGATTGAGGGTGTGACCGATCGGTCATGCCTCTTTTTAAAGAGGTGAAATCTTGATTTTGTTGAGATATGGCGGGATTGATTTAATCTAGATCCAAATATACACTAAACATATGATTTGGAGTTAGTATAATGCTGTTTAGGATCCCAAAAATCGAATAGATATGATTTGAATATTTTGGATTCGCGAATTTTTGAAAAATTTGCGTCGATGGCGCAAAAAGTGGCGCAGAAGGTCACTTCCAGGCGCCACCAAGCACAACTGGCGCATTTTAAAAATAATATAAATTTTAAAAATTACAATGGCGCAAAAATTGGCGCAGGGAGGGGGTTTTATGCGCCACATAGAAGAAGTGGCGCATCCTGAAGCCAACTTGGAAAATTTTGATTCTGCGGCGCAAAAAGTGGCGCAGAAAGGCAGATTTATGCGCCATCAAGCATGTGTGGCGCATTTTGGAAAAACTTAGAAAAATTTCTAAGTTTTCTGGCGCATGAAATGGCGCTTAAGGGTGTTTTTGGGCGCCACTATGCCTAAATGGCGCATTCTGTGTCAATTCGAGCAGAATGTGTTTTTCCTAAGTTCTTCCCCATGATGTCCAAAATCTCCAAATCGCTCAACAATACCAATTTCACTCCATTTACACCTCAATCTAGTTCAAATAGACTTCATTGATCTTTTAACCAGTTCAAAACACTCAATTAAGCATGTTATTGGTAAGAGCTACTTTATTGAATTAAAAAGCAACTAAAAACCTTAAAATTCATTTAAACTCCATCTACTACTCTATAAAATTACAAGAACATGGATAATAGAAATAACAAGTCTAAGATAGCAAAAGTAATAAAAGAAAATAGAGTTAGGACAATTACAACCCAAATGTAAATACTGAAATGTAGCAAAATAAACTCAGAAGCGCAATAGAGTCAAATACATAGGCCTATCAATACATGTCATCTATAATGATCATAAGCCTATCTATCGCTCATCTCTCTCAGTCAGTCGGAGTCCTCAGAATCATCATCATCGTTGTCACCCACTTCTTCAGACCCATCTCCAGCATCAGCATCCTCAGCATCCTCATCGCCCTCATCGCTACCATCCCCAGACCCAACGTAGTCCTCATCATCATCGTCCTCAGAAGGTGTCTGAGGAGCGACATACCGCTGTCCTAAGCTCTGGGACATAAAATACTCCAGTCTGGCTGCATGATAAGCCTGGGCTCGGGCATTCTTTTCAATCTGATCGCTCAAGAAGTTTTGTCTCTGAGCTACCAACCTCATTCGCTCATCCATAGTGTTCATCCAGTTTTGCTGGTTGGTCATCATCGTCTGCTGATCAATCCTCAATGCCCTAGCCCAATCCGGCTCTCCCGGATACTGCTGATGTGACTGCTGCGACTGCTGTGGCTGAGCTCTGCCACGTCCTCTACCTCTACCTCTACCACCTCGTGTACCCCGGGTGGACTGTGAAGGAGCCTCAGAATGCTCCTGGGTAGCATGTGAAGGTGCAGGTGGTGGTGACTGCCTGGGTAACTCCCTCGGTAGTATCATAGGCTTGCATCTAATCCCAGGCAGCTTGAAGTTTCTCTTCCCAAAGGGAATAGGGGGCCTCATCCTCCAGTCTCTGTCAAACTGCCCCATATCCACTCCTGCCTGTGCACACAGCTGCCATATCAAGCTGGGAAACATGAGAGCTGATCTCTTAGACACCCCCGGTGTCTGTCTCAACTCCAATGCTATAAGCTCTCCCATGTTAACCGGGCTCCCCACCTTGATGCAGTATGGGACGTACATATCCACAGCAGTAGGTCCAGAGGTGTGAGTCGAAGGACTCAGTCTAGATCTGTAGAACATGAGCAGCTGATACATGGGTGCATCCATATCAGGCCCATGTAACCTACTCATATCATCGTCATCATATGTGAGGACATCCTCCTGACCCTCAAACATCGACATCAAGACAAGCTTCTTGATCTCCTCCCTATCATCAGCCCTCATAACTGGCTCCCAAAAATCCCTGCCGTAAGGCACATCCACTACTCCGAAAAACTGGTTGATGTGCTGAGGAGTGATGGGTACTCTAACCCCGAAAATCCAAGAATCCTCCTCCTCAGCGTTGGCTAGAAACAGCCTAGTCAACTCCCATGAATATGTCCCGGCTGGATGTCTAACAAATCTCTCCCAACCTCTGGATCTGATAGCATCACGGAGTAGGGGGTGCTGCAGATCTCTGTCTGAAAATCCTCTATCGGCAATAATCCTCTTCTTGTGAAACCTCTTGTATAACTCGTAGGCTCTGGCACTCCTAAACACAGTGGCATCAAATATGCCCGGACTGACATAATGCAAGTCGGGGACATACGCTCTAGGATCCCGCTTTTTCGGTCCTCCCCTATCCTCCTGCTCCTCCTGATCAACCTCCTCCTCATCCTCCTCTCCTCCTACAGCCTCAGGGACAGGCTCCTGTATAACTAATGCTGCAGATCTCCCCCTCCTAGGTCGAGAGGAAGTGGAACTCGTGACAGGTGCCTTCCCCCGAGAGGCTCTAGAAGGGGCCTGTGAATGATCAGATGTCTCAGGCTGAATGGTCTGATCGGGCTGGTTAGGCTGATCAGGCTGATTGACCTCCTGATGGTCATCAGCTGGTACTGTGGTCTGTCTAGAAGATGCACCGCTCTTGGACTTACTCTTCCTAAAATAGGAGAGAAGTCCCTTGGACTTAGAAGCGCCACCTGATCCTTGGGGTTGATCCATCTGTGTCAAGTGTTTAGTACGAAGTCTGCGAGGTTCAAAAATATGCTCATCAGGAATAGGAGTAGGAATGCTATCCGGCGACTGTGGATCATAAATCCCCATCCTCCCCTCGGGCATCGGTATATACCTATAACCCGATTTCTTAAGGAGATTTGGAGGATTATACATTATATTGGCACCTGATTGTATAAAAATGATGGGTTAGTATCATATATATGCATTGCCTCCCATCCTCACACTTAAGTCTAAACCAAAGGTTTAACTTAAGTGTTAAGTATAAAGCAAACATATACATCAACCTAGAATGTGGGATTTATATGACTCAATGACCAAAATGTTGCATTGTAAGGCTTACAAATCCTAAACTTTGTTCAAATGTATCATCCTTTTTATTCCAAAGTTTAAAATTCACATTTAGGACACACTTTTTAATAAAAACTCTCATTTTATTAAATTTCCAGATTTAATAAATAAAATAACCTAACTTAATAAACTAGTTTATCCTAAATGGTTTAAATTAATATTTAAATCCATTCCATTTATTTATATGATAAATTAACCTATTCTAATTATAAATAAAAGAGTTTTTATCAAAAATGCCCAATTTGACTTACATAATGAAAAACATGGAATTCTTGACATAAAAATGAACTTATAATTTCAATATATTTATAATGATATGTTCTTGTGATGTTTTATCCATTTAATTATCAAAAACGCCATCTTATTTAATTAAAAGAAATTTTCAGATTTTTGAATTCTAAAAGTTCCAAATTTTTAATGTTAATCCAAAAATTTCACCAAATGCATTCAATCCATGTTCTACAACATTTTGTTCAAGTTTAAACTAGGATTTAGATACTCAATATCAAATTTTATCCCACATTCTACAAAAACCCAAAATTCAAGTAACAATACCAATACCAAAATTAATGTAATCCAAAGCACTAGAATGGAATAAAATTTGAATTAGGATAGCTATTCTTACCTAAATTGAAGCTTTAGAACACTTTGGAGTGGAATACCCAAACTTGAAGAACTAGGGTTGAAGAACCCTAATTTGATTCAAACAAAACAAAATTTGGGTTTTGGAATGAGAATTTGAACAATGTAGATAAAAATTGATAGGAAGAAACAAGAATTGGAAGAATTTTTACCAGAATGGCGCAAATGTGTCGCTCGGAAGGAAGAAAATGGCGCTCGGTGGTGAAGGAGGAAGAGAAAGGGGTGCTCTCGGTCGAATTGGAGAAGAAAAATGAAGAGAAGAAGTAAATTTTTGGGATGAAAATCCCGTTCCAGACCCGGGTCAGGGACCCAGACCCGCCGGGTCATGCGCCAAAATGGCGCTTGGAGAGTGTTTTATGCGCCACTCAGTATAAGTGGCGCATGAGTATTTTCTGAAAAATCCTAAGTCCGAAAATGGCGCATCCAATGGCGCTCCGGAGTGATTTTATGCGCCACCAAGAAGAAGTGGCGCATAACCTGACTTCAACTTTCTCCAAGTTTAAAAGTGGCGCAATTTTTGGCGCTCAAGAGCAGTTTTAGGTGCCACACAGTATGTGTGGCGCATAAACTGACTCTAGATTTTTCCAAGGTTGAAAATGGCGCAAAAAGTGGCGCCTGAGCTTGATTTGAGGCGCCACCAAGAAGGTGTGGCGCCTAAACTGAGTATGTGGCACTCGAATTTCAGCTCAAACTTCACCAAAATGATAGTCAATACACTCCCTAAGGTTAGCAAGTCAGATCTAGCATAAATAGGCCCCTCAAATCATTCCGGATCATAATTCTCCTCAATTAAATCAACTAGTTCATATAGATCATTCTCCTTAATTCATCACCGAGTCAAAGTACACATGTCAAGATCAATCTTCCAAGCACACATGAATCCATCATTTCTCAACATTTTGCTACTTATTCTAATTCAAAGCAATGTCCTACTCAATTTATTGAACACATACAATACATAGCATAACAATTAAACAGCATAATTAAAATGAAAACACGACTTACTTTAATAAAAACAGTAAAACAACTAAAAGCACATATACAATAAAATGCAAAATATTTTTGTCTTTTTCTGCCATTTTATAATTTTATTAGTTTTTATAAATTTTAATAAATCAAAACTGAACATAATTTAACATGCAATGCATTTACTTCAATAAGCAGATTTAAACAACCAAAGACTTAACATTAATTTGTTCGATGAATCTAACTTCATCTCCAAAATAATGTTTAAGTCTTTGACCATTTACAGTAAATTTCCTTTCATCTTCAGCTTTTAAAACGACTGCACCATTATCCAACACCTTCGCAATCCTAAAAGGTCCTGACCATTTCGTTTTCAATTTACCAGGAAAGAGTTTAAATCTAGAATTATATAAAAGCACTAATTGACCAGCTTCAAACACCTTAGGCCTAAGCATTTTATCATGATAAAGCTTTGTTCTTTCTTTATAAATTAAAGCATTGTCATAAGCATGACGCCTTATTTCTTCTAACTCAGTAAGATCTATTTTCCTTTTCTCTTGAGCTTCTTTAAATTCAAAATTTAATTTCTTCATAGCCCAAAGTGATTTAAACTCAAGTTCAAAAGGCAAGTGACAAGCTTTACCATAAACCAATTTAAACGGAGTCATACCTATAGGTGTTTTAAATGCTGTCCTATAAGCCCATAATGCTTCATCTAACTTAAAAGCCCATTCTTTCCTAGATTTTCCTACAGTAGCTTCCAAAATCTTTTTAATCTCACGATTAGTGACTTCTACTTGACCATTGGCTTGAGGATGATAGGGTGTTGTTATCCTATGATGAACATGAAATCTAGATAACAATTGATTAACAGCCCTATTAACAAAATGAGATCCACCATCACTAATGATTGCTTTAGGCACACCAAAACGAGTAAAAATTTGCTTTTTCAAAAATTTAATCACTTGTTTAGCATCATTCAACGCACATGCTTCAGCTTCTACCCATTTTGACACATATTCTACAGCAACTAGAACATACAATTTCTCATTAGATGGTGGAAATGGACCCATGAAATCAATTCCCCACAAATCAAACAACTCAACAGGCATAATTCCTTTTAAAGGCATTTCATCTCTTTTAGTGATGTTACCAGCCCTTTGACATACGTCACATTTTTGCACAAATGATCTAGCATCCCTATAAATATTAGGCCAAAATAAACCACCTTCAAGTACCTTATGAGCTGTCATATTCGGTCCAACATGTCCTCCTCCAAGTCCTTCATGGCAAGCCTTTAAAACTTTCTCAAAGTCTTCATCCGGGATGCATCTCCTTACGATTTGATCTGAACAAAGTCTAAACAAATAAGATTCATCCCAAATAAAATATTTAGCATCAGTTTTAAACTTTTGTTTCTGGCTATGCCATTTTAAATGATCAGGAATTACACCGCATGCCAAATAATTCACAAAATCAGCAAACCACGGATCAGAGGAAGTGTTATTAATTAAATACAAATTTTCATCAGGAAATGCATCATTAATTAATCTTCCTTCCCCTTTTTCATGCTCAAGTCTAGATAAATGATCAGCTACAGGATTCTCATCTCCTTTTCTATCTCTAATTTCCAAGTCAAATTCCTGTAACAATAATACCCATCTAATTAACCGTGGTTTAGCATCTTTCTTTGCAAACAGATATTTAATAGCAGCATGATCAGTGTAAACTACAGTTTTTGAGCCTATCAGATATGGCCTAAATTTCTCACATGCATACACAACAGACAAAAGCTCTTTTTCAGTAGTGGCATAATTTTTCTGTGCAGTATTTAAAGCCTGACTAGCATAATAAATAACATGAAGTTTCTTATCCTTTCGTTGACCCAATACTGCACCAACAGCGAAGTCACTAGCATCGCTCATGATCTCAAATGGCAGGCTCCAGTCGGGTGGCTGAATAATCGGTGCAGTTATCAATGCTTCCTTGATCTTATTGAACGCCTCAATACACTCATCAGAAAAATCAAACTCAACATCTTTACATAGCAGCTTAAACAGAGGTAATGCAATTTTTGAAAAATCTTTTATGAACCTTCGATAAAATCCAGCATGTCCCAGAAAACTTCTCAAAGTTTTTAGATTATTAGGAGGTGGAATTTTTGCAATCACTTCTACTTTAGCCCTATCGACTTCAATGCCATTTTTAGAAATCCTATGTCCTAAGACAATACCTTCATTAACCATAAAATGACATTTTTCCCAATTAAGAACCAAATTCGACTCTTCATATCTAATCAGAACTTTTTCCAGATTAATTAAACATTTTTCAAAGTCAGACCCAAACACAGAAAAATCATCCATAAATACCTCAATGCATGTCTCAATTAAATCAGAAAATATAGACATCATGCATCTTTGAAATGTAGCTGGAGCATTACACAAACCAAATGGCATTCTCCTATATGCAAATGTACCGTAAGGACATGTAAAAGTAGTTTTATCTTGATCCTCAGGTGCAATTGGAACTTGATTATAACCAGAATAGCCATCTAAAAAGCAATAAAATTCATGACCGGCTAAACGCTCTAGCATTTGATCAATAAAAGGCAATGGAAAATGATCTTTCCTAGTTTTATCATTCAATCTCCTATAATCAATGCAAACACGCCATCCAGTAGTAGGTCTAGTAGGTACTAATTCACCATTTTCATTTCTAATCACAGTCATACCTCCTTTCTTAGGCACTACATGTACTGGACTCACCCACTGACTATCAGAAATAGGATAGATAATACCTGCATCGAGTAGTTTAATCACCTCTGCTCTTACAGCTTCTTGTAGATGTGGATTCAATCTCCTCTGGGGCTGTCTAACTGGCTTGTCGTCCTCCTCCATGTAAATCCGATGTGTGCACAGTGCTGGACTCAGTCCCTTGATGTCAGCTATTGTCCAACCTATTGCTCTAACATGCTTACTCAACACTTGGGTTAATGCATTTAATTGATCATCATTTAATTTATTACTTGCAATAACAGGTAAAGTGTCATTCTCACCAAGAAAAACATACCTCAAGTGTGATGGCAGCTCCTTCAATGTCAACGTAGGTGGCTTTTCAACAGACGGAACTAATTTGGATTCTTCGATTGCACATGTTACTTGCACAGGTAATCCTCCCTCACACTTACTTTCAGCTAAGTCTTCACAACTCTCCACTAACTGCTCAAATTTCCTATAGGGATCGTGTCTAGCAAAGAACTCTCTCTCAATCACTTCATCCTCCTGATAGATAGCTGTGACTCTATTACACGGGTAGGTGTCAGAACTAGCGTGTTGTGTTTTAGTTGTCTTAGAAATGTCAAACGACACTTGTTCATTGCCTACTTTAAGTGTAATTTTACCATCATCCATATCTACCATAGCCCTACCAGTTTGCAAAAATGGTCTATCTAAAATCAGAGGAATATCAATGTCTTTTTCCATATCAAGAACAACAAAGTCAACAGGGAAAATGAAGCTCTCTACTTGAACAGGAACATCTTCTACAATGCCTAAAGGAGTCCTAATGGATCTATCAGCAAGCTGTAGCTGCATCCTAGTAGGCTTCACAACTCCTACTCCTAGTTCTCTAAAGACATGTAGAGGCATCAGATTAATACTAGACCCGAGATCACACAAAGCTTTGTTGAATTCTTTAGTGCCAATAATGCATGGAATAGTATAACTCCCAGGATCTTTTTGTTTAATAGATTGCCTTCTTTGTAAGATTGCGCTACATTCCCCTGTCAGTGTCACTTTCTCTTCATCATCAACACTCCTCTTCTTTGATAGGATTTCTTTTAAGAACTTAGCATAAACGGGCATTTGTGCTATAGCATCAGAAAAAGGAATATCAATTCTTAAATTCTTAAAGACTTCTAAGAATTTAGCATAATCTTTATCTTCCTTAGCCTTTTTAAGACGCTGTGGGTAAGGGATGGGTGGCTGATATGACTTGACTGGTACAGTAGGCTTTCCCTTATCCTTACTCCTGTCAACACTAACTCTCTCACTCTCCTTAGGCTCCTCAGAATCCTTCTGTTGACTTTCCTCCTCTGCATCCTCACCTTGATCGTCTACAGTATCAGCTGAAACCTCTGGATCATCTAAGGTAGGGTAAGGATTAGGTAATTCCTTTTTATTCCTTAAAGTGATTGCTTTACATTGCTCTTTTGGATTAGGATCAGGCATGCTTGGTAGTGTTCCTTGCTGTCTATTTGAAGTGTCCCTAGCAATTTGACCAACTTGTACTTCTAGATTTCTCATTGAGGCTTGCATTTGCTGAATAGTTTGTTGTTGAGACACGATTGTGCTCATTAACTCTTTTAAATTAACTTCATCACTTAATTGATTTTGTTGCAGCTGTTGTTGAGGTTGAAAGTTCCTAGGTTGTTGGTTAGGGTAGAAAGGTTGATTCTGATTTCGGTTTTGATTATAGTTTTGATTCTGATTTTGATTTTGGTTTTGATTTTGAAAGTTTTGGTTTTGATTTGGGTAATTTTGATTTTGGTTTTGTGGATAAGATTGACGGTTATTTTGTGGATAAGTGTTTTGTTGGAATTGAGAATTTTGATTAGGGTAGAAATTTTGGTTTTGAGGTCGGTTTTGGTTGTAATTCTGCTGCCTGTTTCCCATGTAGTTCACATCTTCCACTTGCTCCTCAGTGCTCTCACACTGCATAGTCTCTTGAAGTCCTTGATCAAGCAAGTGACAAGCTGATGACTCGTGAGGTCCATGACAAATACCGCATCTCACAACTTTAGCTTGACCTTTCTTAAGCGTAGAAACTTCCCTCATCAAAGCATCTAACTTAGAATCTATAGCAACTGCCTTTTCTACCTCATAGATTCCCCCTTTTGTTTTATTTCTAGCATTTTTCTTACCAGGAAATTTTTTCATATTAGAAATCTTTTTCTCTATGATTTCCTTAGCTCTAGAGGGCCCTATAGACAGAAATGAATCTCCAGCTGCCGCATCCAACAAGTTCCTCTAATGATCAATCAACCCATTGTAGAAGAAGTGCATCTGCTGCCAATCTTCAAAGCCATGATTCGGGCATCTCGCCAGTAAAGTGTTATATCTATCCCATGCTTCAAGTAAAGTTTCACCCTCATCTTGCACAAATTCTTTGATTTTTTCTTGCAATTCAATAACCTTAGATGGTGGGAAGAACTGTTCTAAGAAAGCTTCTAACATTTTATCCCAAGTAGTGACATCCCTTAATTGAAGTGAGTTGTACCAAGTTTTAGCCTTATCTCTGAGTGAAAACGAGAACAATCTCAACTTAATTTCATCACTAGTAACACCATTTATTTTCACTGTGTCACAATAGTCCAGAAAGTTCCTTATGTGTTCTACAGCATCATTCGTAGGTGATCCATTATATTGATTAGCTTGAACCATAGTGATTAATGCAGGCTGAAGGGTAAAGCTTAAAGCATCTACATCAGGCCTAGGAGTTCTATTAAGCAGATTTCCACTAGTTCCTTGTAAGTGTTCTTCAATGGTCATTTCAGCTTGATCATCGTGCTCCAAATCACCACCGTTACCTCCATTATTACCCTGATTATCATTATCATTCGATGCCATGTTTAACTTATTGAACTGAGCAACTAATTGATTAGTTAGAATTGTTGAAACTCCAGTTGTTGGAGAATAGTTTTCTTCATCAGAGGATGAATTAATTAAAATTTCCAACTGAGCTGGTCTCCTACGTTTTCCTAATCTAATAGCTCTAAGAGTACGCTCAATTTCAGGATCATAAGCTATTTCTGCTTGTTTGCTTCGCACTGCAAGTATAAAATAAAATAAAATAAAATAAGTAACAGTTAAATTAATATTTAACTTAATAGATTTAAATTAATAAACTAAAAACAATTAAAAATTCACAACAAATTCCCCGGCAACGGCGCCAAAAACTTGATGGGTGATTTTCACTACTCATATTTTACCACAAGCGGATGGTTGTCATCAAGTAATAAAAACCGGTGAATACCGGGTCGAATCCACAGGGAATTTCAGAATATTATTTCATTCTGGAGAAATTTTAATTGTTCTTAAGTTCATTAATTATATTTAATATATTTAAAAAGATTTGTTTAATTCTAATGGTGATTTAAATTAAAAACATTGACATTAAATTAAAATAAAGCAAATTAAAGTTTTAATTGATAAAAATACTAATGGGAGTTGATTGTAATATTTTAAATATTGCCATCTTTATTATAAAATAGAAATTGCATTATGATTTGACATTTCCCAATGTTCTAAAAATCAATTTCTTAAATGTAAATATTTTTATAAAGATTAAAAATATAATAATCTACTAAAAATTCCAAATTATGCTTAAACGGACTTCATGGAAGCTGATTAGATTATCTAACATTTTGCAATCATTATTCTAGGCCTAAATTTGAGTCTTTCCCAAGCATACAAATTTTCCTATAGCAATTAATAGGCACTTTTCATTTTCCAAATCATTGTGCACATGCCAGAATCCCTTTTTAATGTAATTTATTCCCAATTCCGGTACTAAAATATTAATTCTACTTTTTATCTCCCGATTTCACAAAGCAGAATTTATGGAATTAGATTCTAACATTTAAATTATGCAAAATAGTGTAAATAATCTAACAATTATGGTAAAATAATAACAAAACATGGTAAACTGGATTTAATTAATAATATTAAAATGCAGACAGATTAGAATTAATGTCAGATTACTAAAAATAGATAATTCAGATTGATCGATCTATTTGGTTTCTAGCAGATTAACATTTTAGATTACAGATTTGTTAAAAACTTGAAATCTCGATCAACAATGCAGGCATCTGACATACAATCCCAATACAGAGTCTAATATTTTAACAGATTTAACCAGTTTAAGCGATCAAAAGCAGATTACACCCAAAACATGAGATTTCAGTTCTACAGCCTATGCAGAATAGCGCTCAAACTGGATTAAACAGATTCTAATACATTAGCAGATTAACCCAGATTACATAAAAGAAAACATCGACATTTTATTGCTTCCATAAAAGATAGGTTCGTACTTCAAAGTGATTCTGAACTCCCGTTCTAGAACACTTCTAACACGAACAACACAGAAATCCGTCTACAAATTAAAAACATGATAGCAGATTATATTGAGAGGCAAATTCAATTCATTACAATGCAAGAAAAAGAAAGGCAACACCTAGAATAGGAAGAACACGCCCAGAACAGCGTCCTTGATGCATTCCTCCGGCATGATTTTGTGTTTCTGGCCTTCTTCTCCCATTAGCAGATGTTTCCAGAGAGTATTGTTCGAAAATTATGAGTCTGGATATCGAAGAAATGAAGAAAACGGTGTTTAAAACCGAGTTCGGGAGGTTAAGAAACTGCTCAACCGCGACGTCGGCGCATAAAATGGCGCTCGGAGAGGGTTTTAGGCGCCACCAAAGAGCAATGGCGCATACGCTGATTTTCCGAATTTTCCAAAACGACGCAAAAAGTGGCGCTCCAAGGTGGTTTCAGGCGCCGCCAAGAAGAAGCGGTGCATTCTGACAATTTCCTAAAATTTGTCAACGGCGCAAAAAGTGGCGCTTGAATGGCTTTTTATGCGCCGCCAAGAAGAGCTGGCGCATCCTGAAGCTTCCTCCATCCGAAATTTTCCCAAGTGTTGAAGTGGCGCATAAACTGGCGCTGGAGAGCATTTTTATGCGCCGCCATGCCTATGTGGCGCATTCTGGGGCCTTCCAGTGTTGAAAATTCCGAATTTTGCATCCTTTGACCTCCGAACATCTTTCTTTCTTCGTTTTAATGCCTGAAACATCATTGCAATGTCTTAGAATTGCCAAAGTCTTATTAAAAAGCATAAAACAAGGTAAATTGAGCTCAAATAAGCTCAATTTAATAAGTCTTATTAATCTTTACACATCACATGAAATGTACACTAAAAAGCAGTAAAATAAGGTCCCATGCATGCAATTTAGGTTCATTTTATCATAATTTAAGCTTATTTAAATGTGGTTTCACAGGGTGCATCAGTGGGGATACATGTTGTAAGATTTATCAGCAGACTGAATATCAGGATACTCAATTATAATTTTCAGAAGAAATTCCTGTGTTTCAACATATAAGAAAGATAACTTATCAACATATAAGATGTAAATATAAGATGTCATAATCTGTACAAAACAAATTCATAGCACTAAAATAACCATAATCACTGAAACAATTCATAACCCTAAAAACAACCATAATCAGTTCAAAACAATCACTAAAACAACCATAATCAGTACTAAACAATTCATAGCACTAAAACAACCATAATCACTGAAACAATTCATAACCCTAGAAACAACCATAATCAGTTCAAAACAATCACTAAAACAACCATAATCAGTACAAAACAATTCATAGCACTAAAACAACCATAATCACTGAAACAACTCATAAACCCTAGAAACAACCATAATCAGTTCAAAACAGCATTAAAACCATAAATCAGTTCAAAACAATCCCCAACCAAACCATTCTAACCATTCAAACCATAAATCAAAGGTTCTTCAGCATACTCAATATCAGAATACCTCCCATGGTAATACTCAGTTGTAATTTTCATAAGAAATACTTGTGTTTCAACAAGAAGATCGTGATACTTCTTAGGAACAAAATTGTGTTTCAGCATTTTTTCGATTAAATCGTTCAGCGCGCGCGCTTGATCAACAGTTGGATGTGTATCCTGCAGATACCTCCCGAAAATCTCCCAACAATGTGTCAACGCACTGGAACTGGAACTCTCTCCGGTACATCTTCTTTTCGACGACATTTCTGATAAATGAAGGTGATTCCGATTAGGGTTTTGAGAAATTAGGGTTTACAAATGAAGTTTCGAGAAATGTATGTGATTCCATTTATAAGGGTCACAGTTTAAAAAAATTTCCGAGGCCCATTTCATTTAGGTCATTCTATAAAATGAAATATATTTCTTTTCAGCGATGGTACCTGTATTTTTCAGCGATGATAAAGTATTCAAATCAGCGATTAGGATATGATGATTGGTTGTAAAGGCGTTCTGGCTGATTCTTTTGTTCATCTTTCACAAACTGTTTTCTCCTAAGTGCTTTTTATAAAAGGATTCTTTTGTTCATTTAGGCCAAACTGTTTATGTGCAAATCTCAAGTAATCTCTCACAAATTCTGGATTGGTGATCCTCACCAGCTTCAGTTCCCATGCTCCTTTGATCCGGTTGCAGATTAGACTTCTGAGTTTGTACTCATAATGCATGATCTTGTTTTTATTTCCTGTGTTACCATACTCCAGGGCCTTCTGATCCATTTCCATGAGGAGTTCGAGATAAGAAGTTCTGTAACGCTCCATCATGGCGCCCACCATGTCTCTTTCCAGGGCTTCCTTTAGATAAGACATATCTTGTGCCAGATCATATTTCAGATACTCCTCTGCCTCAACCTTCGTCATCAATCTGACTGTCTTGCATTCTTTCTCAGCACTGGCCAGTTCTTATGCCTTATCTCATGTAGCACTTTTTCCCTTAGAATTCTGATGTGCTCAGGAAATTCAGGATCCACATCAATTCGTTTTTCAGCTATCCCCACCTGAAAAAATCGCTTCAAATCAGCCAAATAGAGAATAATACTCCATAATTTACAATGCCCATGTAAGAATAGAGAGATGTACATTTAAGCGAAGAGACAATATACATTTCAGCGATGAAAACATGTACATTTAAGCGATGTACTTAGTTACAATAATTTGTAAATATATTTAAGCGATGAAAAGATGTACACTAGAGCGATGAAAACATATACATTTAGCGATGAAAACATGTACATTTAAGCGATGGAAAAAGTACATTTAAGCGATGTACTTAGTTACAATAATTTTTAAATATATTTAAGCGATGAAAACATATACATTTCAGCGATGAAAACATGTACATTTAAGCGATGAAAAAAGTACATTTAAGCGATGTACTTAGCTACAATAATTTGTTTTTTCACACCTAAAAAAACAGTTCATTCATCATTGTTTCTTTTTCCGACCCTTTTTTGGCTTAGGTGGTGGTGGTTTCTTTACCTCAAATGACTGACTCAGCTGGGCAACCAAATGCATCTCTCTATTCACTTCTCCAAGCACAAAATCTTTCTGTTGATTGACATCTGACAGCAATATTTGAGCACAGACCTTGGCTTTTTTTGCCAGATTGTACCTTTTGTTCTTCATTTCTGCCAACATGTCATCCATAATCAATCCTTCCCAATAATCCATATATGACAAGACAAAAACACCACAGTTGTGCTCATCTTTCTGCTCTGCCAACGGGGAGAAAAGCATATGATATAGTGCAAACAATTTTTCAGATTTCATCAATGTATTTCCCAGCATCCTGAAGTTATACCATATCCTATTCAAAACTATATAATCAGCTATCCACCCGCCTTCAGCATTTTTGCTGTTGAAGTAAAAAATTCTTCTCTTTCTCATATCAACAGAAAAATAACCCAATGGTTTTGTCGACAATATGGGAAGAAGAACTGGAACATTGAGTAAACATATAATTAGAATCTAATAATGATCAACTATGTAAACAACATTATCAAAAGAAAAATGTATCTTACATTCTCTGCATTCAACACCACATCAATCATTTCTTCGGGAACCATCTTGAAATCCTTCATGAATAAATCAACAAGTTCTGCACCATCTTTTAATGGTAAATTTGAATCCACCTCTGCCTCTGCAAATGTCTGTTTCAAAAGATACAACATTTCATGCGTTAAAAAGAAGTTATATATATATGTATATATCAGACTCACAGCAAATAATGATGAAAAATAATATTTTAGCATTGGTTTCCCGTTGGCTCTTTCGAATTCACGACGGTTGATCACTTTCGCATAACAGTTTATAACAATATCTGCAATATCACTATCAACCCTCAGTGTTTCAATGTCAAGCTTGGACAAGTTCATTTCTTTATCATCATAAACAATCATCTTTTTCGCTTCAACCTTTCCTAGAATATTTGTAATGATAGCCCAAACAGCCACATTCAACTCTTCTGCATTACAGGTATATGAAGCCTGAAATTCTGGATAGTGTTTAAATTGGGTATAAGTCATGTCCATGAATGTATACTTAGTGCATTTTTCTATAGGCTGGAGATCAATCATCGTCACTCTAGGAGGCATATACTTCTCCTTCAATTTCTCAATTGTCTTAGCTCTATTACATCCAGATTGTACCTGAAAATTACAGATGACATAGCTATCAATTTCTCACTGACAGATATTGTTTTTATCGCCTTGAAATTAAAATACCTCTCGATTCTCCAATGCATCTGATACACCTTTCCCTTTCTCAAGACCATCATTTTTTTTTAACTAAAACACAGAAGAAAAAAAAATCAATATAATCATCGCTAAAAACTACTAAGAAAGTCACTGAAATGCAAAAAAAAAAAAAAAAACCTTTGCATTCTCCAATTCATCTGATACAACATTCTCATGCTCGGATATGCCCAAAGAAAAGGTTTGCACATCTTTTGCATGCATCTATACACATACTAGAGTAAGTTAGAAAAAATATCTCTATTTACATCAAAAGTGATATAGCTAAAAACTATTAAAACGACTAATACAAACGAATCATCATATCCCAATCGCTGAAATGTGCATCATTTCATCACTGAAAAACATTACAAAACATCGCTTTAAAATATTAAAACCATCGCTAAAAACTATTATAATACCTCTGGATTCTCCAATACATTCGATACATCTTTCTCAGCGTCATCATGTGCTAACTAAAATCACACAAGAAAATATATCAAACATACTATAGTAAGTTAAAAAAAAAAATACCTCTATAAACATCACAAGTGATATATAGCTAAAAACTATTAAAACAGCTAATGCAGCCAATCATCAAATTATCGCTGAAAAGTGCATTATACCATTGCTGAAATGTGCATTGTATCATTGCTGAAAAACATAAAAACAATCGCTGGAAACTATTAAAATACCTCTGGATTCTCAGCCCCATCATGTGCTACATCTTTCTCAGCCCCATCATGTGCTAACTAATATTCACACAAGAAAATATATCAAAACATTTTGTTACTGTAATCCCTATAACAAACATTTTGTTACTGTACATACATTCAAAGAATGAAAATTGAAAGGGATTCGGAATCGAATTAAAGATCTCTGCAATAAAAATAAACAACACAGAAAAAGCAAAAAAGAAAAAAGAATGTCAGAAACTACCTTTAAAAATATTATGAAGTACAACGTTTATAAAACTACATTCGGTACATTTTCAGGTAAATTTTCCGTGTCATGGGCGATTCTCTCTTCAGTTTTGTCTTTTACATTCCCAGCATCTACAGCACCTCCTTCCCGCAAACTTGTCACCTCCGGACCCCCTTGACTCATCACAACATTTCCAGCTCCTGCTAATATACCCATCAAGAGTTCTCCTTCACTTACAGTTAGATCAAGATTATTTGACTTTTCTCCTTCACCAGTACCATCAAAAGGTAAACAACGTCGACCCACATTAATCAACTGTTCATCTTGAACTGCATCTTGATCATAAGGGGGGTGTGGCAGAGGTTGAAGAGGATCACCTAAAGCAGGGGATTGAACAGGATCACCTAAAGCTTTAACATCATTTGTGGATGCTTCTATGAGAGGATCAACATTGTCTGAAGCATCAACATCCCTATATTGGGAAGCAATGTTCACAATAGAGTCCATTGTGTGATTAGAAAGATGGACAACTGGTTCAGAATCAATTGTCTCATTTGCATTAGCTTCATGCACGCTAGAAAGATTGATAGCTTGTTCATTTCCACCATCATTCAAATCCTCATTTTCTCCTAACTGCTCATCTCCTCCTCCATCCACACTCCTAGAAAGATTGGCAGTTGGTTCATCTTCCACTTCTTTTCCACCCCTCCTTTTCTTCTTTAGCTCAGAAACAAAAGTACTAATTCGATCGTCATTTTCCACATTTTCCACAGTCCTTTTCACAGCCCTCGATTTTTCTTAAAGTCAATATCTGGATACTTTGCATTAGGGAAAACCTTCCAAATATCAACCATCTCCAAGTATCGATCCTTTTTACATGTAAATCCAACGAAATGAAGCTCTTCACGCTCATAGTAATCAAAAAATATGTGCTGAAAGAAACAAAAACAAACAAGATACATAATCAACAAACAATGACCATAATCAACAATATAAATCACATAACAAATATAAATCGCATAACAAACACAAAATTTAAAATTACCATTAAGCAAAACAGGTCTCCACAGGGGCGTGCTTAAGCACTGGTTCCCTTATCCAATTTTGCCTTATACTCATTCAGAGATTTGATCAGAAATTATCAAATATGAAGACACCAATTGTACCTTAAAGCTTCATCCAGAGATCTAAGAAACTGAAGATACCTTTTGTTTACAACCCTCCCTGAGTTAGGAGTAAAGACTTTCTGCATAGCAAACAATACATACATCCTCCAGTAGTCGTCCAATGGAATTTCCATATTCTCCTTATTCTCTAAAATACTTCTAAGATCCTTAACAGGTATTCGATTAGGCTCCTTCTTATTCTTAATAAGAGAATACTTGTCACAAAATTTATCAGCAAAATCATAATCAATCTCATTATTCTTCAAATCTATTATAAGTTTATCGACTCCCCATGACAAACCATATATTTTATGAATATCTTCATCTGAAAACCTCCATCGACGGTTTTTATCAATAATAAAACATTCTTCCTTAATGCTCCACTGATTGATGAGAGTTATCACATGATCAACCTTAAGCATGCACATATTGAACATAAGCAGACAACTGAAGCAACTTTCATGAATAAACTCTTTCCTCCCATCTCCGTCACTCTCGTTCAGGATTTTATTTAACAGACAAACGCTAGAGGGAACGCAACAGACCTGAGTATGAACTTTTTCAGCCATTCTTCAGAAGAATCATCGTTCACCGTTTCACTGATCAGAAAAGGATCACCGTTCGCCGTAGAAGCTCAGAGAATCGCAAAATCGCTGAAAAACCCTAGAGAAAGTATCGACAGTGATAAACTAAAAATGGCAGTTAAATTTTTAATTAAATACTACACGGTGAATACTAGACAGTTATTTTTTATTAATTACTACACGGTTTTTTTTATTAACTAATTTTCATCGCTGAAATGCATTAGTTACGCGAATTCTGAAACATTGTAAAATTTTTATTAACTACTACACGGTTATTTTTTATTAACTAATTTGCATCGCTGAATTGCATTATGACGATCGCTTTCTTATAAAGGATTACATCGCTAAATTGCATTAGTTACGCGAATTCTGAAACATTGTAAAATTTTTATTAAATACAACACGGTTATTTTTATTAACTAATTTCCATCGCTGAATTGTAAAATGATCATCGCTTTCGTATATATGAATTCATCGCTGAATTGCATTAGTTAGCACTAAAATAAGTCGATCAATACAATATTAATATCCTTTCAAAAATGAAGAATTCAAAAGTCAATAACAATATTTTAATTCTTTTCACGAATCCTTTGAAGAAAGAAACTATGCTCAAAAGTTGCAATGCAATGTATACACTTCATTTCTAAAAAACAAAAATCTTTATTTCTGCATCCGTTTACGATGTTCTAACTCTTTCTTTTTCCGAACAGCTTCAGAAATAGAGACCATTCTCTTGTTCGATTTCTTCCGCCCTTTACACGTTTCTCTTTCCCTTAAATGCAAATTTGAGTAATCTGATGTACTTCCAATCTTTGCAATAAAACAAAAACATTGAGAAACACTAATTTCAAAAAAGTAAAAACATAAGCATGTCTTTGATTAGAAATTACCCGACTCTTTGTTAATATCAATATTGTCATACTTTGCTTTCATCAATGTCTCAAAATCATTTATAAACGATTCACAAGCATCCTCATTTCGTGACAACACAATTGTTGACTTAAAAAACAAGTCACGCAATTTCCGGTATCTAGATGCTGCATTGACCACATTTGTTTCTTTTCCAACACCACCATCAACATAACTGAGATCAGATTTTGCATTCATTGACCACCGCTGCAAAATATATTCATCTGGAATAGTATGAAACACTTTTGCTCCACTTCCTGACAGAACATCCATCACCCTCAAAGCATGACAACATAAAATCCCCATATTCTCAAACATATTGCAAGTGCATCCAATTGTACCATCATCCATGTTAACATTGACATGATCACCTATCAACTTTGAATCTGCATCTTCTCTTTTGCAAACACGATAAATTAATGCATCTGGTTGAAGCTCAACCACATACCCAAATGACAAATCATACTCATTGTTGAAAATATTGAACACATTTGGTGTATACTTTTCAGCTATATATTTCAACAGTGGATTCATAATAAACCTGGCAGAAACTTGTCTATCATCTGCCTTAAAATCTTCCATCCGTTCATTATCCCTCCTTGACTCCACAACCCTTTCAAAATGTGCAAAGAACTCAACATAGTTATCAACTGGCCTTAAGAACCTGTGAAATGTCAACACAATATGGGAATGTGAAAATCAAATTCTCAACTAAATAAAGCAAACACACGTCGCTGAAATCAATAGTACTCTCTCGCTGATCAAAACAGTTGACCACGCTGAAGATAACTAATCAAATATCACTGAAAATGAAATTTATTCATACCGTTTCACAACTGAGTTAAAAGATTCACTTAGCTGAGTAGTCATCATTCCTGCAGTAAAATGATTTTTAACCCAAGCAGCGGACCATTGCCTTCTCAAATTATATGTAGTCGACAACCACATATGTTCAGACTGAGAGAAACAAGTTGATAGCATGTATTCCCATTCCACCTCAAATTCCATCTCTGTCCACATTATATACCAAATGATGAAATAGCTTATCAAACCTAAAAAAATGAGTTCAACATGTACATATCAATATCCAATCGAAAAAACAATTGAAAGTAAAAATAACTAAGTATTTACATTGGTGTGTACAGTTAACTCAATTTTTTTTTTCGCATTTTCTATAATGTGCCAACTACATAATGCATGATAGGTATTAGGCAAAATTTTCCTAATTGCCGGTGCCATCGCACAATCTTGATCTGTGAAAATCGTTTGAGGTGTCTTATCCCCCATACACTTCAAAAATGTTTTAAATAGCCACTCAAATGATCTTTGAGTTTCATCAAGCATCAATGCAGCTCCAAAAATAGAAGTCTGTCGGTGATGATTGAATCCAACAAAAACAGCTAATGGTCTGTAATTTTTATTTGTCCGATACGTTGTATCAAAGGTCACACTATCTCCAAAAGCTTGATAATCCATCCTCATTTCAGCATCTGACCAAAAGATAATTGTAATTCTCTCATCATCATCCTGATCATACTCATGGAAGAAAAATGGATTACTTACACATTTCTCAGAGAAATACTTCAATACAACACCAGCATCCCCTACTTTTAAATTTCTTTGCCGCCTTCTAACAAGTGCATTCTTCAAATCATCCTTTAAAAATCCTATAAGTCCACTACCTCCAGCACCCATACTCAACAAGCCATATGATGACTTCAACGACAATCCAACTTCTTCATGTATACCAGCAACAACACTGTGTAACTCATCAACTCTTCTATTCGATTTCAACATATGCTTCCTTGATGGTCCATGGAGAGCATGATTATGATCACCACAGAAAAACACAACTCTATAAACTTTTTCATCAATTTTATAATGTAACCTCACCTTTGCTTCACAACCAGTTCGGGTTTCATCACTCCTACGAAATTTCAGACTCTTAGAACGACAAGATGAATCACTATCCAACAAACAACCACGACGGAATCCTTCCTTATTGCACGCATATTGTAAATAGAACAATCTATCAACTTCATGTGGCTTCGGTCTCTCATACATTTTCCTTACCGAGAAACCTAAACTATGAGCATAATCACAATAAAAACTAAACGCATCATCAGCTGTAACAAAACTTAACTCACTCCAATTTATATTATCTGTGAAGAAATAAACACAGAATTCCCTTTAAAATATTGAATACATGTAGCTGACATAAACCATCGCTTAAAATGCTTAATATTCATCGCTGAAAACAATATACAACCATCGCTTAAAATGCTTAGCATGCATCGCTGAAAATTTGATGGTTATGTCCCTCATAATCACATGTACATAGGGGTGAAAGTGGGGCGGATAATATCCGTCCGATCCGACGCCGTATTCGATTATATTCGAATCCGAAATCGAATTTTTATATCCGGCGGATACGGGACAGGATATGGGATTGTAAATATCCGCCCGTATCCGAAAAATCCGAATATAATGCGGATATTATCCGTATTTTCTATCCGAATATCCGAAAATTTATATATATTTTTATATGTATAATATAGTATATTATATTAACTATAAAATAAATAAGTAATACTATATGTATAAATATAATCAAAAGCTTGAAAGCCATATGTATTTTATTAAATCAAATCATATCAATCAGCTCAATTACATCATTAGGTTCTTTGGATCAAAACTAGGTTCTTTGCTTCAAAATTGTAGTATATAACATCTTGTAGTGATGTTATTTAGATGTTTTGAACGAAATAACTAATGATCTTGGAAAAGTTAAAAATTTAGTTTAGCTTACATGGTAGTATATTCCAATTTCACTTAAAAATTTATAAAAAAATTTAATTTTAGTAATTATAAGATTATCCGAGTTAAAATCCGAATCCGTCTCTATCCGTTTCCCGAAATATTCGAATTCGTATTTGTATCCGGCCTATTCGTATCTGATTCCATATTCGACAAAAAAATATGGGATAGGATATGGGATGGGTACTATCCGCCCGTATCCGTCCCGTTTTCACCCCTACATGTACAAACGTTTAACGCTTAAATGAACGTATAGATATGAAACTTCAGAAAACACAAAAAAAGAGAAACATATCACAGAAGAACTCAGAACACAGAAACATACATAAAATCACACTTGACAATCTATTACCATCGCTGAAAATGCTTAATATCCATCGCTGAAAACGATCATCCACCATCGCTTAAAATGCTTAAAGTACATCGCTGAAAATCACATGTACAACGTTTGTCGCTTAAATGAATGTAAAGATATGAAACTTATCAAAGCAGAACTCAAAACTCAGAAAACATACATAAAATCAAAAACAACGATCTGGGATAAAACTACTTAAAATTTGAATATTCTAAAACGTACCATTGAACGCAGAACTCGAATCTGAAAACGTTGCTGACGCATTCAACGACATGCTAATCGCATATATAATTGCCAGCAACTTCCTCACACCGCCGCAACATGTACAGAGCAAAAAAAAAAAAAGAAAAAAAGAAAACTCGGAACCCCGAAGAAGACGACTCTCAATGGCGAAAAATATGGCAAATATACGAAATTACTTTTATAACCTTAGAGTTAATCTCAATCGTCGATTTTTAAAGACAATCAACGGCTGTAAATCCTCACAGCACATCAAGTCAAAAAGGGTGATCGCACCCTAACGGAATTGACTTTTTTAATAGTTAATATCTCAAAACATATCAAGTAAAAATTACTATTTGCTACAGGGTTGCGGGTATGGTGCGGACCTTCGGACAACATCCGCAACTGTTGTCGCTGAATTGCATAGACTATGTCGCTGAATTGTGTAGGCTCCGTTGCTGAGATGCGTTAAAATGCATAGACTACGTCGCTGAAATGTATAAATAATGTCGCTGAATTGCATAGGCCATGTCGCTGAATTCTATTGGTCATGTCGCTGCATTATGAAGGCTCAGTCGCTGAGATACGTATAAACTCACAATGAACTTCAAACGACTCTAACTTCAAACGTCGCAGAGATGAACATAAAAATGTCGCTGAAGGCCGCATCGCTGAGTTGTGTATGTCAGGTCGCTGAATTACGAAACTAACCCTACAAATGATCTCATCCGTTGGATGATGAAAATAATCAATGGTTGCGGACGTTGTCCGCACCATACCATGTCCCTTTGCTACAGACCCACAATGCACGCAGTCCAATAACACATTTTAAATGATTAATAAATTCAAGTTTGGTACAAATAAAAATTCTAAAAATTTGATATTTAAAAACAACACGACAAGACGAATCTAACAAGATCTTACTTGACTATATTTTAACTTGTTGTATAACTATGATAAAAGTTAAAGTGTTTGCATGAATAGTACCCAAAATTCAATTGGGGCTGTTAAAACAAAACGTAGGGAATCTATATCTATATAATATATAAAAACAATATCACTTATGAACAATAACCTACCCTTATGCATAATAACCTATCACTTATGGACAGTAACCTGCCTATTTCCTCAATATTCACTTTTTGCACGCAATCCAATTCATATTTTTAACGCTTAATAACTCAAAATGTGTACACGTAAAAATTATAAAAGTTTGATATTTTAAAACTATAATATGAGACGAATCCAATAAGATCTCATTTGAGTATAGTATTTAGGAAGCATTAAATGAGTTTGAGCTGAGTTGAGCTTTACTATTTAAGCTCCATTATCTTCGATCCTAAACGAAATTAATTTGCTTGTTTCTTCAAGATAAATATATTATATAATTATATAAATAAATAAATTCATCATTGTGTTCTTTAAATAGTTAAGTCTGAAATAGGTTTTATTTTTCTCAAATATATAAATATATAATTCATGATAGTAGTTTTGATGAAGTAATAAAGTAAAATTAAATCATTTCGTTAGAATTATTTAAAAAATGGGCAGAATTAATTTAATATATTCGCTAAGTACATGAGCTCCCACCATTATCTATGTCTTAATTAGAAAATAATGCACAAATTTTTGCACCATTCATCTCCATAAAAATAAAAATTAAAAATACATAGGTTAACACATTTAGAGTGTGTTTGCATGCGCATTTTAAAAAGTGTTGCAGCGTTTAGAAAACAGATAATTAGATAATTGTTGTAACAAAACGTGGTATAGAAAATTAAGTATCTGGATGAGCTTATGATGTTTCAAATGACAATAATCAGATAATCATTAAAAAGTGTTTGCATTTACGTTTTTCATTACCTCAAAAGGCAACAATATGATAAAATCTATTTTTGGCTAAACGCAATTTTCTTGCAGTACCAAAATGAAGCCGCAAGAAAATAGCATTTTAATTCCCTCAAAACGCAAATAATAGATTATTGGAACTTTGGAAGTTAGTACACAAACAGGATTAACTGATAATTTACGTTTTGCAAACGCAATAATCAGATATTCTATCCCAAAACGCACAAGCAAACATCCTCTTAATCAACACTTGCACTCATTAATCCTTCACCTAAAATAAGTAAACCTTCCATAGTGTTTGAAATTCTTAACGGAAAAAAGGATAAATAGGTCCTTTTTCTTTTCAAAAAATTCAAATCAGTCCTTTTTCTATTTTATTACCAAAACAGTCCTCTACAAATGCTAATTATGTTCAAATCAGTCCTTTTTTCACTAATTATATTCTAATTGCTGACGTGGCAAGGGTTTTAATTTAAACCTGACACGTGTGCATAATATTAGTACTTTTTCTTTTATCTTTTGCCAATTCAGTCCTAAACTTTTATTTTGTTCTATTTAGTCCTCTACCCCAATCACTCATTTTTATATTAATTGGCCTCAAACCTTTCAAATTATTTCATTTTAGGCCCAGAACCTTAATTTTTTATTATTACTAATCCATTTATCAAATAAATGCACAACATACTTCCATAAATAAAATTAAACACCAAACCTCATATATTGGGTTCGACTGCTTTGTTATCGGGTCTTTCAAGTACCGGAATTTTACGGACTCTCTCTAATAACCACTCGACCGCAACCGATTGTTCGTTGGTTTTGGTTTCCTTCAGTAACAATCAACAGAATCTTACTTTGTGTCCTACCTTAGGATGTAGCAATATTTGAGTAAATAATTTAACTTGAATTTTTGGAAGGTTATGGATACAGGAAGCCTTGGTTTTATTGAAAAATATTAATATTATTAAAAATATTAAAAAAAATAGCCTGAATTTTATTGTCCACAAAGTATGATTGTGCTGATTGTTGCTGAAGGAAACCAGAACCAATGAACCATCGTTACGGTCGGGTGGTTAGAGAGAGTCCGTAAAATTCGGAACTTCGAAGACCCGGTAACAAGGCGGTCAAACCCAATGTATGAGGTTTGATATTTAATTTTATTTACGGAAGTATGTTGGGCATTTATTTGATAAATGTATTAATAATAATAAAAAAATTAAGGTTCTGGGCCTAAAATGAAATAATTTGAAAGGTTTGAGGCCAATTAATATAAAAATGAGTGATTGGGGTAGAGGACTAAATAGAACAAAATAAAAGTTTAGGACTGAATTGACAAAAGATAAAAGAAAAAGGACTAATATTATGCACACGTGTCAGGTTTAAATTAAAACCCTTGCCACGTCAACAATTAGAATATAATTAGTGAAAAAAGGACTGATTTGAACATAATTAGCATTTGTAGAGGACTGTTTTGGTAATAAAATAGAAAAATGACTGATTTGAATTTTTTAAAAAGAAAAAGGACCTATTTATCATTTTTTCCAATTCTTAACACACTTTGATTCCCACTACTCAATAAACACCACCTTATTGATCAATTATTACAACCTTATGTATGTGTATGAGGCTCTGACATCTAAAGAAAATGTATCAGGTTCGAGTTTTTGTGTATACAGAATTTTATTTTAGGAGAGATAATCTTTCAATGCCCACCAAATTAGGAAATTATCCAATGATTAGTCTTAAGCTCAAAAAAACCTTAAAACACCCGGTTATTAAAAATAAATAAATAAATTTAGAGTTTTAGACTGTGAAGTGTAGAAAAGTGTAGTCAATTCACTCTTACACCTAAGTAAATATTGGACCATTTTTCAGGCCACAGGACTGGACCAATGCTCAGTTTACCATTTGGGCAATTTCTTTGCTCTAATCAATTGCCTTGCTCATCATCTGTAGGTATGTTGTTGGCAAAAATATTAGAAATAAAAATAGAAAAAAAGAGGAAAAACATGAATGAATTTGACATTTAGGTGCATGTAATATTCCTAAAAATAAATTGCATTTTGGCAAGGGCTTGATATTAAAAATAAATACATATATAGATTTCTGTCCCTGAGACAAATTAGCTAGTGGGACAAATTCCTTTTCATTATATTAATACTTACTCTATTTTATACTGTAATTATTAAAATTTATATGTGCTTTAATTATGTTTTTTTTATAAATGAATTATTTGTGATATGTGTGATGTAAAAATGAATTATGTCTTTAAAGATCTCTATGGAAAATTATTGAACCCCATAAAGTCCATCCTGGCAACCTTTTCCCAACATATATTTTGTTCTCGATGATTAAATAATAATAATGGATCAATGATAGTAGTATTTAATTTATTTTTCCTAGAAATAACACATACTACATGGTATGTCTTTCAGGTATAGGGAATTCAGACAATTATTTGTTTAGTTTAATGAGCAAGCTCGATTGTGAGGCTAAAGAAGAAGCCGAACTCAAACCAAGTCAGCTATAATCATTCATAAATTATTTTTAATTTTTTTAGTTAACGAGTGTAGAGCAATATTATTGTTGGAAGCCTAAGCTAAGCTTGTTTAAGGTCAATTATTTCAAGGGTTCTAGACTCTATACTCTAGATGGTGCTATTAATGATATGTCCTAAACAGCTAAACTTGAATTTGGCTTCTTCATTCACTAAGTTCAAATGGGGACAACTCATCTTTCAATTTTTGACAAGCCCTAATTATGTGGAAAGTAATACTACTTTCTTGGTGGGTTTTCTTTCACTTAATTAGCTTATGGTGAAATTGAATTGGAACTTGTCCATTTTCAATTAATGTCTTGATGGAGTACGACTTGCATGATGATCAATTCTCATGATCACTCAAATAATAAATGTTTTGAAATAAGGGAAATACTATCATTTTAAGAAATGTTTTTTTAAAAGCATTTTATTTTTATTCTCAAAATTTATATGCGGAACTAAACCAATATTTTCAAAATGGATTAAATCTTACGAGGATGTACATATGATAACATGCATGCCCTGCTGAAGTTGGGTGATTTGGTCATATTAATAATAGTAATTATAAATCACAATATGTTTAAAAAAGGTACTCCTACTTCATATACATATCACCTATGAAAAAACTTTTTAATTTCATATAGAAGTATGAAGTATCTTTTTCATATATCTATGCGTATTAATTACCTTAATTATTTCATGCATTGAAATAAGTATCGTCCTTTCATTTAGTACACTTTTTAATAAATTCATTTTCTATCCATCCACTTTAACTCACACTTCACGATCTCTTGCTTTCACATTCGTTTTATTTTATCAAATATACTTATTTTACAACATCATTTTTAAAGAAAAATGAAAAAGAGACATCGGTTAATGAAAAACGGATCGGAGGGAGTATCTAAAGAATTTGGAGCAAGGATTTGTTGTCGAATAGTAGAGGAGAGTCGAGGGAAATGATGATATATAGGCGACAAAGACACAAGCTAAGGAACATTGAAATTGAAATAATATACTATTCCATATATGATAGGGGAATTAATTGAAGAAAGATCTAATACTACTTATAAGATATATATATTCCAAAATCCAACTTTATAGTATTTTTGGTAAAACGAGTATCCTTAGGCCACATTGGACCTAAAATTAATCCATCGAGGATCTGCATGAGCAATTAAGGGCGTCTCTCCCAAAGTAGTTTTTTGCATACATAAGGCTCAAACCCGAGACCTTGCTTAAGCGACTAGAGCCCCATCTACTCAAGCCAACTGTTGTTGATTCCAACTTTATAGTATTAAATTAAACACTACTTACATTATCCTAGTATATGTGCAAGATGCAATATCCGACCACGTACAGTTCAAATTAAAGATGCCCATTGCCCATTGGCCATCCTCCTAAAATACATTGCATCTATTATGATCTATCGCCACCAATTATTTCCAACTAGGGACCCCATATATCTAATACTCCAATAAACAACAAATGTCCAAAAATCTAGCTATGTATGCAATAATAATAATAATAATAATAATAATAATAATAATAATAATAATAATAATAATAATAATAATAATAATAATAATAAAAAAATAGAAATATATATACATATAATATACTTCCTCCGTTTTTTAAAGATAGCTACGGACCCACTCAACACGCAGTCCAATGCACATTTTAAACCATTAATAATTCAAATTCGGTACATGTAAAAATTCTAAAAGTTCAATATTTAAAATCTACAAGACGAGACGAATCTAACAAGATCACACTTGGCCATATTTTAACTTGTATAACTATGAGAAAACTTTAAGTCAAAGTATATAAGTGAACAGTACCCATTAGTCAATAGTAGCTAACAAAAAAAAACGGAGGGAGTATAAATTATATATGCGCTATATAATAATTTTATGTATTGTTTTTTTCTTGTAAAAATAAAACAGAGTAAAGAGTGAAGAATAAGAACTTAAGAAGTGGTATAAGGCTAGAGGTGTCAATGTGGGCCGAGCCCGTTGGGCCGGCCCGCCCCGCAAGGCAAAATATGCGGGGCGGGCTTAAGAATTTAAGGCCGGTTTAGATGCGGGCCTAAACGGGCTTAGCCCGCGGCGGGGCGGGCTTTTGCGGGTTGGGCCCGCGGCGGGGCGGTCTGGCCCGCGGGCTTTGCCCTGAATTTTTTTTTTTTTTTTTACTAAATTTTGAATATTGATTAATTTATTTAGTAAATTATTCAATGTCTAACACTAACTCATTAAGTCATCAAACATAAATCAAAATTTTGTTTACACAAATTGTTATACAAATAGTCGATATCTTCTAATATTTCTCTGCTTCTTTATATTATTCATATTAGTTTATTTAAGTATAAATTCCTTTTTATTTTATTTATTAAAATTTATGAATACTTGTAAATTGTTATAGTTTGATTGTTAATTATCTTACTTTTAAATTATAAAATCACTGCTAAAACAGATTAACCTCCTAAAGACTTTGACCGTCAGACACAATATTTTTATCAACCCAGTCATTAATTATAAATTTTTTGTCTTGTGCAATACTATATTTTTAAAATATAATACACCCATTTAATATTACAAATTAGAATAAATTCAGTTTTAAAGAATTATTCAACAAACGTACTATTAAAGTAAATAATTATGGCATAAAATACACACTTTAACTATTTATAATTTTAATTTCATTTATAAATCTTTATATCTTGTTTTTAGTTTATACAATAAAAAATATTCACAATTTTATGTTTTTTACATTAAAAAATAAATTTAATAATATTTTTCTAAAAAGCCCACGGGCCGGCCCCCAAAACCCGTAGCCCGCGTGTGGGGCGGGTCGGGCCTAGGCATTTTGAGCCCGCCCCGTTCAAGCCCGCAAAATTGTGGGGGCCCGCACGGGCCGGCCCGTTTCGCCCCACAGGCCCGTTTCGACACCTCTATATAAGGCGGAGTTTTTTTTTTTTTTTTTTTTTTTTTTTTTGGGATAAGCGGTAAGGCGGAGTTAGTAAGCTTACAAGAAAAAAGAATAGTTTAGGAAGTACTGTAGTAATAAATATGGTAACTATATTTATGGGATATTATTATTATGGGTGAAAATGCAATTGCAAATAATTAAAGCAAGAAGAAGAAGGCGGCAACATAACACCAATCTCGGCAATACTCATGCACGGTGGCGGTACCGCCGCGGCCGCTCGGCCCCACCGTACCTTTTTTATTTTGTCGGCGGAACTAATTACCTTACCAGCTTGTATTGAAATGATGAAATCCCATTCTAAGCTCGTATAGTATACACGTGACACGTCAACTGGTCAGCGTTCCTTTAGTTTAATTTGGGAATCGGATTTGCTCTCGTCGATTGTATATCGACCGCCACCAATCCGGTCTATAATGGCATAACAATTGCCAGCAGGTGCAGGCTGTACTAAAAATAATGTGTAGCTCTTTGTAAAGTGATGTATAAACCTTATAAAGTGATATACAGACGGTAGATTGTTTTTTTTTTTTAGTTTTTGCTTCATAACCTTCATTCATCACTTTTTTATACTCACACATCCACTTCATATACACATACCCATCACTTTTGAATATGCCAGCACCTACAGCCGGCCTGCACCGAAACCGACCTCGACCGCCACACCAGATATATGATTTCAAAGAGTATATATGATTCAATAAATATTTTACGACAATCTATCTATTAGTCCATTACTATCTCAATATTATTCTAAATAAACGGATTTATGGACGCTTATTGTTTGAAAAGCAATAATCGAAGTAATTTTACCAAAGAATTGTAAGAGAAAATAAGTAAAAAAGCAAAATATTAATGCTATAAAACAACAATGGCACTTGCAGAGATGGAAAAAGACCCATATCGTCCCATAATTTAACAAAATTTCCAAATCAGTCCAAAAAAATATCAAATTAGATGAACCCGTCCCATAAATATCCTAATCATCGTCGAACCCATCCATGAACCCGATTTTTCCGCTAATCATTGTCGAACCCGTCCATTAAATTCCTACTTATCGCCGAACCGGTCCCTCCATTAGGGTAGTGTAATGGACGGGTTTGGCAATGATTAGTGGAAAAACCGGGTTAATGGACGGGTTCAGCGATGATTAGGATTATGAGACGAGTTCATCTAATTCGATATTTTTTTGACTGGTTCGGAAATTTTGTTAAATTATGGGACGATATGGGTCATTTTCCCCTGTAGAAATAAATGAAGTGTTGAAAACTATTTTTATAACTTGGGATTTGATTTGGGAGCTGAATCAGCTCCTGACTAAGTACTGAAAGAGTGTATTGTATGTGCCGAAGGAGTATAAACGTGCTAAGTAAGTTATTTATATATGCTGAGTGTTTTTATACAGTCCATACACCATTAAATATATAGTACACCTCATAAAACATCTAGCACACACTTTATCGGATCAGCAGCCAATACCTACTGAATGTTACATTTTTAGCACCCTATCCAAACCGTGGTGCCCACTATATCAAGACGGATCATATTAATCATTAAAAATTATACAATGACTAAGAAATAAAATAAATTAAAGGTAAAATAATCAAAATGAAGCAATGAACTAATATCCACTAACTATTTTAAGTGACATATAGAGGAAAAATATTTCAGCAATACAAAAACGAATATTTCAGTGACACAAGATTGCAAACATTACAATTTAGCAAACATAAAACTAGCAATGATATTTGTGTTGCGGAAATATAAATATATGTATAGCTAAAATGCACAAACATGAACCCCAAAAATTTGTTTGCTAATAAAATTATCGAACGAATTTGTGATCAATATTCATTAACCAGAAAAATTTTAACAACCGAATCCCTTAGCCAAATAAGATTATTAGAGATAAGGACTTAGCCCAAGTGGTTAAGTCCCTGACTTCCAACGGAAGATTGGAGGTTCGATTCTCCACGGCCCCTATCTCTCCCTTTTATTCCTCTTTGTAATTGTGTGACATGGGCTCACACCACCCTTTCTATGCCTTCAATGGCTTCTCAAAAAAAAATAATAATAATAATAAGATTATTAAAAAAAAAATAATAATAATAATAATAATAATAATAATAATAATAATAATAATAATAATAAGATTATTATTGTGGTGCATGTTATCATACATAAGCTTAGTCTAATATGTAGTGGTAATAGTTAGATTTTTCTACTACCGGTATGAAAATAAATTGTTTATCAAAAAATTTTAATATTCCAAGTTAAATTTGAGATGTTACTTTTTAAAAATCAAATTAAAATTACTCAATGAATAGTGTTTACTATGTCAATGTTAATATTATTGAATAATGGAGGAAGTATATTAGAATTGTTTAAATTATACTACTAGTTGGTTAATACAAACAATTAACTTCATGTTTTTGGATAATTTACCACATCTAGCACAAGTTTTAATATCCACACCCTTTTCCGAACAGGACTTAAAAACTTTATGTTTTTTGTGAACTTTTTTTTTTCCTTTTTTGGTGAACCTTACAAACTTAATTAACAATATTCACATGTATTAATTGATATATGTATTAAATTACATATATTAGTACTAGTCAAAAAAAAAAAAAAGGCCACAATTATATACCCACAAAAAATTTTAGGGGCATACAAACTTTACGTAAAATATGAAAAAATCCCTACTTAATGGGTTTGGGAACCTAAATGTCTTTACACTAAATGGCCAACTTTGGCTAAGCCGATCTTTTTTCTATCCAAACGGCCAACTCTGGTTGATCCTTTCTTTATCCAAACGGCCAGCTCTAGCTGTTTAATGATGTTTTTCTTTTATCTGATTCTGTTTAATTGTTTCGTTTCTTGTAGTATAATCGCATATCATCAAGCAATGAGAGTGTTGCCTACAAAAACAACGAATAGTTTGGATATTATAAGTACTGACTACTCGAAGAGTTTGATAGTTGGTCTCATGGTGCCAACACTAGCTGAAAGCTTCAACGAGAGTCTTGTCCGAATGCAAGTAGGCGACCTTTCTAATATTGAGGAAGCCAGTCCCTATTATAAACCTCCTCCACCCTGGTGTGGACATCTGGTGTAAAGTCTCAATCATTGAATTTCTCAATGTGGTTGTGAATCCTAATGGTGGGGGAGATTCGGGTTGTGGAGGTGGCTCTGGGATAGCCATAATATCTCCGGCCTCGTCGGTGATGGCCCGACGTTGTCGTCCATATGAAGTCGTCCGTGGGACACGAACACGAACACCACCTGAGGTAATAAGCAAATAAAAAAATAAAAAAAATTGAGATGGCCGGCCTGACTATGAGATGAACAGCCACTGCTAGCCGTTCAATTTTCCAAGCAAACGTCCAGTGTTGGATGTTTGCTTCTCAACGACCACGGATATCCATGGCCGTTCAAGTGGAGGAAAAAAAAAAAAAGACGAATCACGATTCTATATTTTTCTTAGGATAAGTTGAAAAGGGTAAAATGTGTAAAAACATAGAGAGTGCCCCTAACTTTCTTATTTGAAGCTGATATGCCCCTATAGTTGTGTGTTTTGTGGAAATATGTTGTGTGTACGGTGACCCAAAAAAGAAAAACAAAAACATTACTAGTAATTGCCGAACCGTTGCATCTACGCCTTTGATCGAGTGGGATCCACGTGCTTGATGGCGTGAAATTCACCCGGTTCTCGGATCCCTGGACCTTCTTCAATAACTGCCCAAATATTTTCGTTTTAATTTCGTTTAATTGTCTCTCAAATATGCAATTCACAATTAATTTGTACGTAACTATTTTTATTTTCCCTGCTTCAGTCTCTTATATAAGGCCTCTGCCATTCGACCTTTTCATTAGCCTGTTACCTCCCTTTCTACTCTGCATTCATTTCATACTCTGGAGTTCCTCAAATTGCGATTTCCTCGAGAACATTGGAAGGCTTTGGCGGAGAGTGTTCGTGAAGCACCATCTGTCAATGGCAGTTTCTCCGAGAGCTGTTACTCTTCTTCGAGCGTTTCTGCCTGTGCTGCTGTTTGTGAATGCGATTGCATTGACCACGAGGTAGTTTATTAGCGTTCCGATTTTTTATTTTATTTTATTCTTTTGAATTGTTAAGCTTACTAGTATTGTCGGTTCCAGAAATTTCGTTTTGAAGTTTTTGAATTATGATTATGAAGAGTCTCATAAGCTGAATCGCAATGCTCTGTTGAAAAGTTTGGTTGATCCGTCCGTAGGCATGTTCGGTGCTTAAAATTATAGTGTTTTTTTTACTGAAATCTGGTGGATAGATGGTCAGGATTAGGAATAATAGGATTTCGAACCTAATTGCATCAGTTTTAAGTGTTAACTTCATTGATTGTCGTTTGATAGAATTCGCAGTCTGGTTATATGTTAGTTTAGTATGTTCGCAAAACGATCTCAAAAGTTAACACGTTTTGCAGTGCCGAAGTGAGTCGGCAGCAAACAAGCTTGAGAAACTCTACAATGGCGACAGATGGGTTAGTTACTAGAGTTTCTGTTTCACGTTTTCAGTAACTTGCCTTGTTTCTCTCTCAAAATTGATCTACATCAATGTTGATACTATGGTTTAATAACCGCCTGATATGTTTTCTCATGAGTTGGGTGGATCTGAAAGATGGCGTTCGTTAATTCTGTTACTTGACCTTTTTAGTCCTTCGATCAGACGATCACCTTTTCTCAATTAAATTCACTTAATTGACAAAATTTTTTACTTTTATTAGAAATGAAATACATTAATAAATTCTTGGACGATAGATCATAGTAATAGTATTTTTATTTCATCAGTGATCAAACAACGATGTTGGCATCTAATTTTGGCAAATCCACCTCATGCCCACGGAGGAAATTTAATAGAAATACTAAAGAAAAAAGAAAAAGAAAAGAAGAAAAGAAATTATGTGTCACCCCATTGTAACTTTTATAACTGAAGACTGGAGTGACTCATTGTTTTTGGTAGTAATATGCTTTTTATCATGGTGCAATCTAAATGTAAATCCGGAATTCAGATTAACCGTTTCCTGAATTTACAGTATAGATGATATGGGTAACTTTTTTCACAAGGACGCCGTGGAGGATCCGGAAGCGGTGGCTGCCCTTGTTGATATGTAAGTCTTCAATTCAGCTTGTACCTCATCTCGGGTCTCATGTACTTCTTCTACTACTGTGTAAGATTTCATGTAGTGAATTCACAACCGCTAAAATTAAAGAAAAGATGAGATCCCTACCAGCAAATGCAATCATGTGTCTCCAATTAATGATAATATTGGGTGTAGCAATTAGCAAACAAAACTGGGAAGGGTAAGTCTCACATGATCCGTACATCCTTTCGCAGAACCCCATTAATGCGTTGCGTTCCCCACCTACCCAGATCTATTGGTAAAATTCTATTCGCGTGATTGCAATACTTTTTTAGCCTATATTGTTCAGATGATGTCTGTCATAACACAAAGCATATTTTTAATCATGCTTAAAAGCTGTTTCTGCATAACATGATACGTGTCTGGTTAATTAATAGATTAATATGCACATGCTATGTTTACCTTTGATTGGTTCCTTTCTAGTATTATGTAATTTTGAAGAATGACAGTCTCTGCAGTGTTATCGTTCATTGTTCAATATAGTATACTAGTTTTTATCATTTTGTACTATGTGTGGATTGTGCATTGACGATGCAGTATTTATTTTGTCTCCACAGACTGATGAACGTGAGCTCTTATTTCCTGTTTAACTTTTATAATATACTGTAGTTGTTATGATAGGGGGTCCAATTTAAGGTCGGTTTATTGTATGATACTGCTTGTACCAAACTTGTCCCTTTTTTTTTTTTTTTCTTTTCCAAATGGCCTTAATTTTTGCGTCGGCAGATTAAGCACATGCCACTGTAGTGAGACATGTGCATAATGCATTAAATTTATTTCTCTTTTCCCTCTCTTATCAATATTTCGTCGTCTTTATCTGCCGAAGTCATTGTTTGTTCTATTTTGGTCGACTTTACTTTTGTACACATTAGCTATTTGCCTTTCTGGTTTCTGCCTAAGTCTTGTTTCAACACTGAAGGAACAATATGATAGCAGTGTTGGGAGTTAGGGCCTTGTCATTCTATCAAAGAACGATTTTTGTGTCTGAATGATTATAAAGAATGCAGTAGCACCTAGCACATCAAGTATAGAACTTCATATTCACTTCATTAAAGACGAGTGATTGAGGATAGGACCATGGTTCGCCATCGCGGGAACCGGTCGCGTCGCGTCGCGTTCGCGGTAGTTCCACATCGGTCGCGGTATATCGTCGCGGCCTATCGGACAAATATCGGGTCATTGCATTTTAGAGCAAAAAATATTTAAATGAAATATCGGCAAAATTTTGGTGATATCGGCGAAATCTCAGGTGATATCGGGGAAATCTCGGCGATATCTCGAATATCTCGGTGCACCGGGCGATTTCTCGGCGATATCTCGGCAATATCGCAAAGATGAATTAAAAATTGAACCGGGTATCGATTTCGGAACGGCACCTGCCGTTCCAGTTACGACTCGGCGAGATCTCGGCCGTCTCGGCCGAGACAGCGAACCATGGATAGGACAATCGATTACAGGAAATCTGTATTTGTTATAGCCACACAGGCTGGCAAGAAAGCCAAGCTCAAGAGAAGCCAGATCTATCCACATTCTGGCAGATCTGAAAGCTGGATATACGTACTGACACTACCATGAGACCATTTTTCCCAGTTAACGAACATCTACCTATTGTCCTAATAGGATTTAATTGCAACACCCCCACCACTTGCATTTATTCCCAACTGCACATTCACCAATCAAACTCCAACATGATCATGCACTATCCGTATACGGTATACGTATGTTCCTATTACTTTCTTGCTTATCTGTTACCTCGCCCTCATAATAATCTAGATCTTGGCCTTTTCTGCAGAACAGATAAAATATTTTATAACAATATTTAAATCAAATTACACTAGGATGATTTAACTATTATCCATAGTAACTTGTCTTGATAGATACTACTACTTACCTGATAGTAGTATAGTGTAATAAATATTTTATTGTTTCCAACAAATTCCAGGGCCATCCATAACAGCACGGAGAGGCGAAAACTAGGATTTTTCTCCTGCGGGACAGGGAACCCAATTGATGACTGCTGGAGGTGTGACCGTGCCTGGATCCGCAATCGCAGGCGTCTGGCCAACTGCGCCATTGGCTTTGGTCGCAATGCTGTGGGAGGCAGGGACGGCAGGTACTATGTGGTCTCTGACCCAGGCGATGATGACCCCGTGAACCCCCGCCCGGGCACCCTGCGCCATGCTGTGATCCAAGACCGCCCCCTGTGGATTGTCTTCAAACGGGACATGGTGATCACTTTAAAGCAGGAGCTGATCATGAACAGCTTCAAGACCATCGATGCCCGTGGTGCCAATGTCCACATTGCCAATGGCGGTTGCATCACAATTCAGTTCGTGACAAATATAATCATCCATGGGCTCCACATCCACGACTGCAAGCGGACGGGCAATGCCATGGTCAGAAGCTCACCTTCCCATTACGGGTGGAGAACAATGGCCGATGGGGATGGCATCTCCATCTTTGGGTCAAGCCATATCTGGATAGACCACAACTCCTTGTCCAGCTGCTCCGATGGCCTCATTGATGCTATCATGGGATCAACTGCCATCACCATTTCCAATAATTACTTCACTCATCATAATGAGGTAATTATTTTACTTTTTACTTCTATTTTTAAAAATTATCCCTTCCCCGGACAAAATATATGATTTGTTTCATACCACTCCAAAAAAACAGGTCATGTTGTTGGGGCACAGTGACACCTATGCTAGAGACAGAGTTATGCAGGTGACCATTGCCTACAATCATTTTGGAGAGGGCCTTATACAAAGAATGCCAAGGTAAATAAATACTAGTAATTCTGTAGTCTGTACTACTTAAGATAATTTTTTTTTTTTGTGTAAGCTTTATAATCTTTTTTTGCATAATAAATATATATAATTAACAACTCTAATATTAGAATTTATCTTAAAATTCCAGATGCAGGCATGGGTATTTCCATGTGGTGAACAATGACTACACTCACTGGGAAATGTATGCCATTGGAGGCAGCGCTGATCCCACCATTAACAGCCAGGGCAACAGATATCTCGCCCCAGCAAACCCCTTTGCCAAAGAGGTTAATTATTAACTCACTTTTACATTATTTTCATCATACAATGTATATAGATAGTACTTCAAAAATAACTTGTATGGTTTGTATACATACTTTTATAACATATCCAAATGTATGTATCACTTGACAGGTGACAAAGAGAGTCGTGAATCTAGGTAGCAGATGGAGGCACTGGAATTGGAGATCAGAGGGTGACCTCATGTTAAATGGTGCTTACTTCACGCCCTCAGGCCGCGGCGCTGCCGCCAACTACGCCAGGGCCTCGAGCCTAGCAGCCAAATCCTCTTCCATGGTGGCAACCCTCACCTCCAGTGCCGGAGCACTTAACTGCCGCATAGGTGTCCAGTGCTGACGAGATAACATATTTATTCTGAATTATTAAGGTACCAAATTTTGCATATTCGTCTAAGTATAATACTTGTGGCAATAATCAGTAATTAATTAATTTCCTGCCTTGTTTGTGTGCCTTTGCATAGATATACTCGATTATTATTGATAATTTTGTGACGACAAGTGTACATTTGTTCTCCCCATACGTACCAAATGTCAATTATCCCACTTGTCTGACAGTTATACTCCATTGGCAATCAACCTCTGCCCGGATTCTGGATTCAGCCATGAAAATAAATGCCCTTTTTCTTTTTTCTCCCGAAAGGCATTGACGCCAAATCTCTTGGCTGCCTCCTTTATGGGACATTTAGGTCCAAGAATATGATTATTTCCATGTAATTGTAATAAGAACATATCTCATTTGTCTACTGTAATTATGTTTCTATCCATGTCTTTTTTTCTTTTTTCTTTTTTGGTTGTAAATCGAGTGTATCCATCCGATTCCATGGTGTAATTGCTGTAGCATTTTTATCGTTGAGACAATTTCTGCACGGTCAAAGTATGGGATATGATGGGCATTGGGTGTTGGGCAGACATGTGAAATGCTGAACCAAGCACAGTAGTGAGTGGTGAAAACAGAAATTACATCCTTTTCTGGCCACTCATTGTTCAGAGTTCGTCATACTCTCATACAGTCAGTCGTACACTTATTTTGCTTCCTCTTCCCTCAGTCCTTGATGTCCCATCGTTTGTTTGTCTGTGCCAACACTCAGGTAAAAACGGAAAAGAAGCAGAAAACGAGATTTACAGTGCTTTCAATCATACTACTATACTAGGAGTAGTATTGATGTGAATCAATTCCCAGTTCCCTATGGGAGTAATATCAACAGTTTTAGGAAAACCATGCACCAATTAAGATGGAGAGGGCTCATAGCTAAAATCAATAATTACTCCCAATTACTATATACAACTGGGAGGTCCACATTTCAAATCGATGTGGGATCTCAACAAGTTCCCACACCCATGTTTGATGTTCCATGTTCCGCGTTCCATCTATAGCTACATAGACTCCTGGTTTTGATTCACTCAAAAGTACTACTCCTAGTAGCGTAATACTACAACAATATTGATCTATAAACTATATGCTTCAAAAATTGCAAAATTACTTCAACCAATCCTCTTATCAAATTATCAACACATCATGTGTATCAATCTGAATGTAAGACACTCGAATGTTTTGTTCTTCTACACTTCATTCCTCAATCCTCATCAATACTAGTAGCTAGTACTAAACAAGCAGCTTAATCCTCCATTCCTCCCCAAATTAAAGCACAATCAGAAAGGAGTGACGCTTCCACTCCTAGTCTCAACTGGACTATACACACCAGAACCAGACTTACAACTCCTAGGCCTATTCTCCTCCAACTGCCTCACTACCTCCTCCATCGTCGGCCTCACAGACAGCACCGGTGCACAGCACCCCATCGCCACTTTCAATGCCTGAACTACCCCTTCCTCCATCAAATTCCTCCTCACTCCCTTCACAATCTCCACATCAAATATATCCATTGTCGTCTCCTCCAGCACTGCCCCTTTCACCAATGCAGGCAGCTCCACTTTCCCAGCAGCCCCTTTTCCCAGCAGGATTTCCAGCAACACTATCCCAAATGCGTACACATCGCTCCTTGAGTTGCATTTCTCCATGCTGTGAAGCTCTGCCGCCCTGTATCCATTTGCTTTAGCATTTGCCAGGATTGAATCCGCCGCAGATGGGACCATCATCTTGGCTAGCCCAAATTCATGTTGGGTCCTCCCAACTAGTCAACAAAATACTAAAATAAGTAGGCAACCATCCTTCATTATTGAGAAAGGGACTCGGGCATTTAATTAATGTGTGAGTAAAGCTGGCAAAATTATTGAGATTCCATATTACACAGCCACATTATTGAACAGCCAAAAACAGAGAGAGCAAAACAGCAGCAGCAGCAACCCATCCTCTCCGTTCAGTTTTCGATTTCCGGCCAATCGGCACACCAAACCTTGTCCGATCGGGTTGAAATTTTTACAGCAGGTGCGGGACATCTTGTTCTTGATTTTGTACGGTGGAAATCGAATTTCAACGGTTAGAAATTTTTGTATAATTTTCTGTTCGGGGCTGCAGTTTTGAGTTCTTATTTTCGATTTGGTGTTCTTGGTGGAGTTGAGATTGTGGTGACTTTGTGTTGTTGTAAGGCCACATCTTTTGTTGTGATTTGAGCAGACTTTGGTGTAATCTCCTTTGGTGATAGTGGATTTGAGATAGGCTCAAGAGCCTCGTGGTTTTTACCTTTCGAATTGGAAGGGTTTTCCACGTAAATCCTTGTGTTCATTGTTTGCTTGTTTTTGTTAATGTTCCTGCGAAATTCTAACAACTTGGGAATTGTTTGTCCGCTGCAAATTTTGAACTTGTGAAGTGTTTGGTGAATTCCCAACAGAGTGGTATCAGAGCTATTGTTGTTGTTAGAATTATGGAAATTAACACAAGCCGGATGATTTCGTTGAATGGGATGAATTATCACAAATGGCAGGGGAAGATGAAAGATCTTTTATTTGTAAAAAGTTTGCATCTACCTGTGTTTGCTACTTCGAAGCCAGAATCTAAATCGGATGAGGATTGGGCTTTTGAGCATCAACAGGTGTGTGGTTTTATTCGACAGTGGGTCGATGATAATGTGTTAAATTTGGTAGCTAATGAGACACATGCCAAGACATTGTGGGATAAGCTTGAAAAGCTTTATGCTTCAAAGACGGGGAATAATAAGTTATTTTTGCTGAAACAATTGATACAATTGAGGTATAAGGAAGATGTTCCTATCGCTGACCATGTGAATGAGTTCCAGGGGTTATTGGATCAATTGTCAAATGTTGGAGTGAAATTTGATGATGAGATTCTTGGATTATGGTTGCTGAATACTTTGCCTGATAAGTGGGAGACATTCAGGGTGTCACACACTAATTCTGCTCCTGATGGTGCAATGACTCTTGATTATGCCAAAAGTGGAATCATGAATGAGGAGATGAGAAGAAAAACTCAAGGTTCATCATCTTCACAGAATGAGTTGTTTGTTGCAGATAATAGGGGGAGACAGAAAACCAGAAATGTTGATAAGGGCAGACAAAGGAGCAAATCCAAATCTCGATACAAGAATGTTGAGTGTCACTACTGTCACAAGAAGGGTCATATCCAGAAATATTGCTTCAAGTGGAAGAATGATAACAGGAATGCAGGTGCAGGAAAGTCTGATGATACCAGTCATGTTGCCACGACTACAAAAGATGATCTCGTTGTTGTCTTTGATGAAAATGCAGTGAATACAATTTCCTCTGATGTTAGTTGGTTTGCTGATACAGGTGCTGCAGTCCATGTCACATCAAGAAGGGATTTCTTTTCTACTTACAATGCTGGTAAGTATGGTTCATTAAGGATGGGAAATAATGGTATATCTGAAGTTGTGGGCACAGGTGATATTTGTTTGAAGATGGCCAATGGATCTATATTGCGATTGAAGGATGTCAGACATGCACCGGATATTCGTATGAATCTGATTTCTGTTGGGAGACTTGATAAAGATGGTTATGGAAATAATTTCTGTGATGGTATATGGAAACTGAATAAAGGATCTCTTGTGGTTGCTAAAGGTAAAATACTGAGATCAAACTTATATTCGTTGCAAGCTTCAGTTTCCAGTGATGATGTGAACCTGGTGGAGAAGCAGAATTCCCCTGAATTATGGCACAGACGGTTGAGTCACATAAGTGCTAAAGGCCTCGAAACTCTGGTGAGAAAAAATGCCATTTCTGGATTGAATAATGCAAATTTGGAGAAATGTGCACATTGTTTTGCAGGAAAGCAACACCGAGTTTCATTCAAGACTCACCAACCTCGACGAATGCAGAATTTACTGGACTTGGTGCATTCAGATGTCTTTGGTCCGTTGAAGGTACACTCATTTAGTGGTGCATCTTATTTTGTGACATTTATTGATGATCATTCCAGGAAGCTATGGGTCTATGTGTTGAGATCAAAGGATCAAGTACTTGATAAGTTCAAAGATTTCCATGCTCTAGTTGAAAGGCAAACTGGAAGAAAGTTGAAATGCATCCGTACTGATAATGGGGGAGAGTATCGTGGACCATTTGAGGATTATTGCAGGAAACAGGGGATTCGACATCAAAAGACACCTCCAAAGACACCTCAGTTGAATGGGTTAGCTGAGAGAATGAATCGAACATTATTGGAGAGAGTTCGATGTCTTCTGGCAGAGTCAAAACTTCCTAAGTCCTTCTGGGGTGAAGCTTTATTGACAGCTACACATGTGATAAATTTGACTCCCACTGTTGCTCTTAATGGAGATGTTCCAGATGCAGTTTGGAAAGGTAAAAGTTCGTCATATGATCATTTACGAGTCTTTGGTTGCAAGGCATATGTTCATGTTCCAAAAGATGAGAGATCAAAGCTTGATGTGAAAAGCAAACCGTGCATCTTTTTGGGCTATGGTCAAGATGAGTTTGGCTATAGATTGTATGATCCAGCTACAAAGAAGCTCGTAAGGAGTCGTGATGTTGTGTTCATGGAAAATCAGACAATTGAAGATTTGCAGAAATCTGACTCTCATGCTCAAGATGACTTTGTAGATGTTGAGCCAGTTCCTATAACACGATCGCCAGCTGGAGATGATACAGAAGAACAGGATATGCAACAAGATCAGACAGATGATGATCATGGTGATGGTGCACAACACTCTATGGGTGGTGACAATGATGATTTTGATCATACTCAACAGGTTCCTCTCAGGAGATCTACAAGAGATAGACAACAGTCTACTAGATATTCACCTAGTGAATATGTCCTTTTGACTGATGAAGGAGAACCTGAATGCTTTGATGAAGCAATTGACTGTGTGGATAAAGAGCATTGGTTGCATGCTATGAATGATGAGATGAAGTCTCTTTATGATAATGATACATTTGAGTTGGTAAAATTACCAAAAGGAAAAAGAGCCCTGAAAAATAAGTGGGTTTACAGGCTGAAGCAAGAACAAGGTTCTTTGACACCAAAGTATAAGGCAAGATTGGTGGTTAAAGGCTTCGAGCAGAGAAAAGGAATTGATTTTGATGAAATCTTTTCTCCAGTAGTTAAATTGTCTTCTATTCGATCTGTGTTAGCTATGGCTGCAAGTCTTGACTTGGAGATCGAACAAATGGATGTGAAGACAGCATTTCTTCATGGTGATTTAGATGAAGATATCTATATGGAGCAACCTGAGGGATTTCAAGTGCAGGGCAAAGAAGATCATGTCTGCAAATTGAAAAAGAGCTTGTATGGTTTGAAACAAGCTCCTCGACAATGGTACAAGAAGTTTGAGTCAGTGATGCAACAGCATGGTTATCGAAAGCTCAATTCTGATCATTGTGTATTTGTGCAGAGGTATTCTGAAAATGATTTCATTATCTTGCTGCTCTATGTTGACGACATGTTAATTGTTGGTCAGAGTATTTCAAGAATTAGGGAGCTGAAGCAAGAGTTGAGCAAGTGTTTTTCTATGAAAGATTTGGGAGCTGCAAATCAAATTCTTGGCATAAGAATTTTGAGGGATAGAAAAGTTGGTAAACTTTGGCTATCTCAGGAGAATTATATTCAAAAGGTGCTTCAAAGGTTTCATATGGAAAATGCTAAGCCTGTTAGTACTCCATTGGCAACACACATGAAATTGAGTGTTTCTCAATGTCCTTCAACTGAAGAAGAGAAGAAAGATATGGAAAATGTTCCCTATTCATCAGCAGTTGGAAGTTTGATGTATGCAATGGTATGTACAAGGCCAGATATAGCCCATGGTGTGAGCATTGTAAGTCGTTTTCTCTCAAATCCTGGAAGAGAACATTGGAAAGCTGTAAAGTGGATCTTGAGATATCTTCGTGGTACATCAGATTTGAAACTCTGTTTTGGAAGTGAGGATTTAGTCCTTCGTGGTTTCACTGATGCTGATATGGCGGGTGATATTGATACTCGCAAATCCACTTCAGGTTATGTGATTGTCTTTGCAGGGGGAGCAATCTCTTGGCAGTCTAGAAGGCAGAAATGTGTTGCATTGTCAACAACTGAAGCTGAATTTATTGCAGCTACTGAAGCGTGCAAGGAGATGCTTTGGGTGAAGAAATTTCTCAACGAGCTTGGCTATGCTCAAGAGAGGTACGCCTTACTTTGTGACAATCAAAGTGCTATCCATCTTAGTAAACATCATAGCTTTCATTCAAAGTCTAAACACATTGATACGAGATATCATTGGTTGCGTGACGTGTTGGATGAGAAGTCGATATACCTTGAGAAGGTACATACAGATGATAATGGAGCTGATATGCTTACGAAATGTGTACCGAGATGGAAATTTGAATTTTGTTGTTCACTTGTCGGAATGACAAGTTCCTCCACATAGTCGGGAGGAGGGGGAGATTTGTTGGGTCCTCCCAACTAGTCAACAAAATACTAAAATAAGTAGGCAACCATCCTTCATTATTGAGAAAGGGACTCGGGCATTTAATTAATGTGTGAGTAAAGCTGGCAAAATTATTGAGATTCCATATTACACAGCCACATTATTGAACAGCCAAAAACAGAGAGAGCAAAACAGCAGCAGCAGCAACCCATCCTCTCCGTTCAGTTTTCGATTTCCGGCCAATCGGCACACCAAACCTTGTCCGATCGGGTTGAAATTTTTACAGCAGGTGCGGGACATCTTGTTCTTGATTTTGTACGGTGGAAATCGAATTTCAACGGTTAGAAATTTTTGTATAATTTTCTGTTCGGGGCTGCAGTTTTGAGTTCTTATTTTCGATTTGGTGTTCTTGGTGGAGTTGAGATTGTGGTGACTTTGTGTTGTTGTAAGGCCACATCTTTTGTTGTGATTTGAGCAGACTTTGGTGTAATCTCCTTTGGTGATAGTGGATTTGAGATAGGCTCAAGAGCCTCGTGGTTTTTACCTTTCGAATTGGAAGGGTTTTCCACGTAAATCCTTGTGTTCATTGTTTGCTTGTTTTTGTTAATGTTCCTGCGAAATTCTAACAACTTGGGAATTGTTTGTCCGCTGCAAATTTTGAACTTGTGAAGTGTTTGGTGAATTCCCAACAATTCATTCAGCCTTGTTATAAACAGGTCATCGATGAGGACGGCTTTTGAGCTCACATTGCCATGAGGTACTGGCGGTTCAAGGTTGTGGAGATGCGCGAGGCCTCTGGCGATGCCTAGCGCAATCTTGTGCCTTCGAGTCCAGTTCAGAGCTGGCCTTCCTGTTCGCGATTCTAAAACACAAGAAGGACAACAATGACATGAATAATTAAGTTAGATGAAATCATTAACCAATCTCATGTAAACATACACCCTTACATCACTTCAAACTTGATCAATCACGAGCAACACAACTCACCATGTATGAGATCAAAAAGAGTCTTGCTTGGAACATAGTCATATATGAGAAGCTTCTCCCCTCTCTTCCCCTGATAGAAACCCCTTAGAGGAACCAAATTCTCATGGCGAACGCGCCCCAATTGTCTAGCCACTCCCAAACAAGTGTTCCTATCTTTACAAGTACCCTCCCCCAATAACCTTAATGCAATTGTTCTCCCATCTCCCAGCTTTGCCTTGTATAATGTACCATAGCTACTCTTCTCCATAACTTGCCCTGTTGCATTCAAGACATCCTCCAATGTCATATGCTCCCCTCCTTGAAATAAAACCAGCTTCCCATCACCAGTTCCCTCGTCTTCTTCGTCCTCAAAACCATCCTCATCTTCATCCAAACTCCCTGTCTTCTTCCCTTGAAAGTATCCAATCATCAATGAGGCTAATACCACACCTCCTGTCATCAAACCAATCACAAGTCCGGCTATTGCAGTGGGGCTTAGACCATGGCCTTCACCACAACCCCTCAATGGTGGCCCACAAAGCCCAGGGCTATTCCCTTCAAAGACCTGCATGCCAAACTTTGATTCCCGA